>JAQFYD010000670.1:0-16280 GCA_034694225.1 Bourletiella hortensis | reverse complement strand
GCAACTTATTTCCATCGCTGGAAGCTGGAAATGGCACGAGCAAATCCTCATATATGATACAGCCAACCAAACACACAATTCACAATTAGATGATTCCCAGAATGAAATCTACCTAACAAAGCACAGCATCCCTTCCATGAAAACACATCGAACCACAACTTGCTAGCTGGAAATATAAAATTCATCAATACGATACAAGCAGTTTCTACGTTTCGTTCCCACATCATCATTTGATTCTTTTGTTTTTTAATAAAACAGAAAAGCTAAAAACAATCGCTCGTGCTAGCCTGACCTGCTGCCATAATACCTGAACCCAATGACACAGTCAAGTTTTGCGGCAGCGTGGCACAATAGAAAGCCGGAATTTTATTTTGATTAACGATGACGCTATAAATACATAAATTTCCGTGTTAACAACCCCTATGTCTTGTCAGAAGCTTCAAAGACAATAGCCAAAGTTTCACGCCTATACTGCTCAAATATTCCTTCAAGCCACCGCCACAATAACATCAGCACGAGCCACATCTCTTCATGCTTACTTGTGTACCATGGCGTTTACCAATAAAATAATCCTCATAAAAATCCAAATACAGATACATCTCACAGGACTTCCTCAATGTGGCCGCTCCGGGGACAAATGTGATGCTAATAGTGCTAATAATAATAAACCCACGAATGCTCAGCGAGCTAATGCCGTGGGCGGTTGCTAGAATGGCCCAGATTCAACATGCGAGACGCAGACCCGGCGACACAGATCTCAAAATTTTCTATATGCTCTGCTTTACTATTCTTATTCACACTCTCAGTGTCGTCGTCTTCCATATGCCCCACTTTATGGTTCCCATTTGGAAGTTGGAACCACAACTGCATGTACAGGATTCGTATCACAGTTCCATTTTGTGGAACGAATGACAAATCTAGCACTGAATCTGGCATCTCATTCATAAGGGCCTCACTGAATTTTTCGTCGATGTGCATAGCTACTATGAAGAGGAACTAATATCTAGACCAGGGGGCAAGGTCGGATCCAAGTTCCTTTTTTTGGACTAATCATCATTGATGATTCTACGTTGTTCATAGCTGAAAACGACAAAGCACGGACAGTATCCACAGCTAAAAGTTATTCTCCCAAAGCCTGCATTTTTTAAGTCGAGCCCTTCCTTAGAAACAAGAACACTGCAGTCTCACGAAAGCAATGCCACGTGATTCTATGAATTATTTCCAGCAGACGGGATACGCCAAGACGATAAATAATAAAATACGAAACAGAACAGATATACCTATGCAGCCTGCTTATGCAGCGAATATCCTGGCAGCATTACCCACGCACATTTCATCCAGCTCTGCGATAAAACAATGCAGCAGTAGTATGTTAATGGTGCTTAACTTGTTATCACAGAAAGATTTGCACTCACAGATAATTATGTCGTGTCCTCATGTCCAGACCAGTTCAGAATGAAAGGAATCAGGTCGTTACTGATAAGTCGTGTACATGAGAAAGATTCACGTAACCAACCTCACGCTCCGTCGGCGTGTTATAGCATTAACTTGAATTACAACTACAACTATTCCACACTATCCACCTGTCTAATTATGACCTGATAAATTTAACCTACTATATTCCTAGCTTGGCTACGTAAATAAACTCTCTATACTTTAAGCGTCGTCAAAGCACATGGCGGCACTGAATTCCACAGGTCTCCTAATAGGTAAGGAAATTACAGAATGTTGTTGCTGGAACTGACCTACATATTCCATTCCCTACGACTGAAAGGGAAAGTTATTCTGCTTCTTCTAAAGTCTTCACTTTTTAAACGCCCACAATATTTTCTCCCAGTGTTTCTGACCCTCTGGAGAAAAACCATCCCACAGCTCCTGTGTGTCTTCCTAATCACCTCATACTTAAAATACTACAAGAACAAATAGCATGCCACAATTATGCCCATTATGTCGAGTACTTATTTAACCTATCTGGCACAGCAAGTTGGTCTTAACAATAGCAAATTGGCCTATCCATTAAACTTCAATTACTTCACTTGGTGGTAGCTCTCTAGTTTGTAACCTCTGATACGGGGAGGAGGAGGAACGCTGAGAACACAAGAGCAGGTTTGAGGACTATTGCTTTTGCAAAGATCCAAATAATTATGCAACCATATAAAATCAACAGTGAAATTAGTACGCTATATTCGCGTAAATAAAAAAACAAATAATGTATATACAATGCAAACAACTATACTGCCACGGAGTGAGTAGATGCAATAAAAAATCTGCGAGGAAACACATCCATGCAGCTTTGATTTAGTTTGACATTGAACGACTTCAAGGCAGGGCTATATAATATAACAAAAATACAGGGTCATAGTTATAGCCTACTAACCAATGCAAAACAAATCTCCTCGAGGCATTTTACAACACCAGTCATGATCACAACACTGAGTGAAACATTATTATTAACTGAATTGCATGTTCGTTCATGTCCATATAGATACTTTTGGTACATCTCTCTGTCTCTCTCTCGTCCTACAGCTTTTTAACTGCAGACGTTATACCGGTAATGATTACAGCAGCACGCAAAACTGACATTCATAAAGAGAACGCTACTAACTGCACCAAAAAGTGTTCCTTTATGGATTTTTCACTACTGTCATAATTCATGGTCAACACTCCAAAAAATGGTATGACAACAACCATAATGGATCACGTAACGTAACGTAAAAACAATCCATCGATCTTTGACCATAGTTATGCAATGTAACATAATTAAACCAACCAACCCTCATCACAAACTTGCATGATGAAAACGAAAAAAAGACGCCTTGAATGACTCACCCCATACTATTTAACTTCCGCAAAAAATCATCATCCTTTTTTACCCAAATCAAATTACTACACAACCATACCGCAAAAATTACAAGGATGCAGCAATCATTTAAATAAAAATTCCGCCTTCTCCATCGCACTTCTAATTGTTTTTAAAATACACCTTTTGCAACATCTTGCAGTACTAGTTTTCAAATTCAAAACCTTATCCAGTCAAAATGTCAAAACAAGGTCATGAACATTACGATTTTACTTTACTATTACACTCCAGGAACCTCCCTACATTCTACATTGAACATTGAAATCCTTTCAGACACAGCTATACTACTAACTCAATATCTACTAAAATAAAAATTCCCACTGCATTAGCTTACCTTCTGTAGATTTCAATGTCCCGGAAACTGTACAATTTATTACTGATTCTTTCTTCTATAGTTTTCTCTGGATTAAAAAATGGCAAACAAGTACAGCGTGTGCGAGCGCGTTCTCACAATTTATGTTCAAGTTTCTTCTTCTTTTTCTACCGTTCCGTCGTTGAACTTTTCATCAAACTTGTCAACATTATGATCACTTTTATAATGTTGAGAAAAGCACTGAAGGAACAACGTCGTCAGTTTCTCATCAGTTAATTATTAATTAGTTGCTGATCAGTGCAAAAAACATGAACACTGTCACTTTACTTACTCACGCAGTACTTTCCCATGGGCAGAAGAGCAAACTTTTGCACCTAAACAACATACACACGACGACGGAAATTCAAATTTGAATCGCGGCAAACTGAGCGAAAAAATTCCTCGTCCTCCTCCTCGTCATTCAAGCATGGAGTTTTTCGCTCGTCCAAAAGGCAAATTTTATTAATCAACGCCGAGGTTAAATACGACTGAAATAAGATAATAATTGATAAAAGTTCATAAGTTTTATTATTGTCACAATCCTTCCTCGGGATCAAAAGGAATCGCAGTTCGCAGAGCAAGTTAAATGATTAACTTGGGCGATGGTGGTGGTGAATACAATAGTGCTGGAATACTTATTTGAAAGAACAATAACACTACATCCAATCTTTTCTCATCTCTTCTTTTTGGTCTTCTGACGAACGCTTCCAAATGTGCCACTATACTACTTTGCTAACAGTGGTCCAAGGTGACGATGACGATAAGAGTGAGACAGACAAAAAAAAGTTCTTGTTTAACGACTATTTATAAAGTAACCTCTATAGGATCTCAGTCAGTCACAGTAACGCTCATTTGTACAGACAGACACAACTGTTGTGAATAATATGATTCTTTTCTTTCTTTGTCTTCTACAGGTACTTGATGTTGCACACGGATTCGTATCTGCGGCTATAGTGCTGGCTGCTGGTGAAAAATCGACCCACAAAACATGGACGAAGAAGAAGAAGAATTGTAAAATGACTCTTGAGTTATCATCAGTTTGTTTACGTCCCGTACAATGCAATAATAACAATTCCAAGTGGAAGAAACAATGAGCTGAAATAGAGATGTGGAAAAACTTCCGTCGTTGAATATACTTCCTAACGCAATACAAATCTTTCAGACAGATCCTCGTCGCTCCGCTCGGATTGGACTTGGTGATCGTATGATCTCCGAAGGTGGGAATACGCAGAGACAGAAGGAAACTGCGCTCCAATAATGTAAAGGGGAACCCTTCCTAACTTTACTCGAATGTTGTTGGCTGGCTGGAGATTCTTATATGTAAAATACTATAGGAAAAAGCTCCCCTTTATGTTAGATATACTGTAAGCATTTTAGCTGGTGGTCATTGTGAAAGATTCACTTGGCTTGGCTGCTGCTGCAGTTTATAGCAATAGCAGGCAACCCTTCCTACGCAGTATTTTCCTGCAGCACTGTCAGATACTGCTTCAGTATTTTCGTATGGGAATACATATCGTATATGTGGTACTACTGATGAGACTGTTGATATTTGTGTGAGGCCAAAGCCTTCATTCACTTTCGTTCATTCACGCCTTTAGTCAGTCTGTTTATGTTTCCATTGCGCACCTGTTGTCTGGCTTTTGGAAGGGAATTTTCATTACTGAACACTTGCAGCTCTACCTAGCGTTTTGATAGTAAGAACTATGCACACCTGTATGCTGCTTACTGAACAACCGTTTCTGAGGCTGGAAACTAACAATTGTTTCCTAATGGCTTTCTATAGTCAGAGGAGTTGCCACTGTCATGGCCAGCAGGATTATAGGGTAAATGAAGAAGCTGAGATATGGAATTAGAAAACAGTTGCTATTAAGATCGAGATTTTTGAAGATCTACGGCATTGACTTTTTAATATGACTTGAAAAAGTGATAAATTTGGCTAGCTACAAAGTGAGAGAAGTTAAAAGCATTTCAGTGACAACAATGACAACAGAATTCCCCTGAGGATAAAAGATTGAATTGACTTGATGAATCCGGTAAAAACTTGGCCGTCACTGCTGTCTCAGTGTCAAAAAAATGATTGATTTTTGACGTCGCCTATCATTACGGCTGCGTGGTGGTCGCTGCAGGAGTTGACATTCCGCTAGTGGGCGCAGCTTTCGTAGGACGAGCTAAAATGAAGGGTTGAATTTGAGGGATCGAAGGAATGACAATATTCCAGTGGATTGACATTAATGACGAAATTAAATATTACCAGAATTCTTCACTGGAATCACAGTCCGGCACTCCTTCATGTTAACTGCTCGACAGCGACAAGTTGTGGTGGTATTCTTTCTGTCCATTTGAAATCCTAGGAGGCCACTGTTGAACCATTGGCATTGAGGGTCAGCTTTAACATAAAGTAAAAAAAATCTAATTCCATGATAATTCTGCACGTTACCATTACCATCACTAAAGGTGAATAGAGCTTACGAATTTCCCGAACTGAAATATCCACATCCATTGGAGGTGAGCCGAAGATATTCAAGTTATTGAGGAAATTCCCCGCAAATGTGACGGAAATTAAGGAGAAGAGCAGAAATCCAACCACAAAAAATTTATCCATTTTATTTTTTTACTGCAAATTGAGGTAACACAAAAATATGAACAGGAGAGCTGCTTCCGTCAATCCAAACTGCTCTGTCCTATTGCGTTCCTGGATGCTTTATGGTGTGTTTGCCTGCTACTAAAGGACTTCGGGAAAAATTGTGCAAGCAAGGTTACAGAACTAACTGACTGTTCTCACCATGCAAGAAACTTGGTGAATTTAATTATTTTTGGAGGATTATATAGCGTTGGATTTTGAAATGATCCCTACATCTCTTATATGCTCATCATATATCCTCTTCGGTTTAGCCAGCAGGCCTTTGCCGCAATTAGCCATTTGGCATACAAATGATAATTATCTGTTCGACACACCTCACAACAACATGTCCCCGTGGCTGGATTATGGCATACTAGGATATGCATTTAGAATTGGTAATGATTAACCACAGTAAACTAGTGAGAGGTTTAGCACTGCATAGGACGATTCTAAAAGTGAAATTATATAGTGAATCATTACCTGGGGTTGGCGAATTTATTTAGCATTAATAATTACTGCTAATAATTTGCAAAATGGGTTCTTGTCCTCCACTATCAATGACCAAGTTCATTTCCTATGACAGGGAACTCCAGTTTAGTTCATTGCACAAGCAATATGGCCAACTTCTCTATCATGTCCGTTGATCTGTAAAACTGGGTTTATTACTTAGGCGGAAATCCTGAAGGATAAATCTGCTTGCTTCTGTATGCCACGTTTTTATTCATGTCTAACTTCTGCTTAGCCTGAAGTCATTAGAGTTTCACAGAATTATATCCCATGGGTTATATAGCTATGGTTACTACCATGGGCCATGGTAGTAAGTTGGAGATCCTTGCAGGTTTCTCACCGATTCCCATAGCACCCTGCGTGCTAGTGAAGTTAGCTAAAACAAACGGAATTTGCGAATCTGTCTCCCGCATGTAGACATAAACAGAACGGATGACATAAACATGAAAAAATGAAACAGCAGGTATTATTCGAAATGGATGCTTTTATTGACCCAAATAATAATTTCGCTTTTCAATAAACAATACTTCAACTTAGAGAAGCCTTGAATAATTGAGCTGTAGTGGTACATAGTTACCTTCTGCTAACGATAGCTATATGACGAATGAATAAAAACCCTAAAAAGCAGCGAAAGCCTTAAACTCCCTTTGCAATAATTATTACAAACCTCTAAAACCAACAACCAATCTTGTATTCTCACTGGATCGTACGAGTTAATAACAATTTAGTAACAAATAATAATTATTATAACTACACATCTGGGTCTCATATGTTTTACACACAGGTCACCAAAAATATATACTTCTCTCTCGACCCTAAGCATGAAAACATATATATAGAGAAACAACAGTAACATATTATATGACCGTGATGGAACATTGTCACAGAAACATTATTTACGCTATAACTCACAACTTAGTCTTCTTGTGAACTTAAATAAGTCTTTTAAGTAATCGGATATTCTTGTTGTTCAACATGACCAAAACCGGATGGTGACAGAATGACAGATGGAAATACAAACCACTTGTACACTCTCAGTTCACCATAAATAAACGTGCATGGATTTTACAACAACGAACCAAAGCATTTACACAAATCTAGCAAAGGCTATGGTACTGAAATCAAATATGCAGACGGCTCTACATTGTAAACAGAACTCTTTCTGTAGAGGCAGCAGATTAATTAATTCAATTGTGGATAACATCGCTGTCTTCGGTGTTCCGACTGGGAATATTCCAACACGTTATCAGTTTTCGCTTAATTTATAAATTTGTTGAAGGCATCAGTATCGCTCATATAATGATGATGATCACGGCAAAGCCATTATAGGAACATGTCCATGACTTCCCACTATCATGCTCCCGCATCCTATGTCAGACGGAATTGCTATTCAGTGAGTTAATAGTGAATATAATCACTAATAACAGCAGCATGACTATCCTAACTAAAACTCCCAAAACTTACACATTTACTGACACGTTCTGTAGTATTCTGCCTAAATTTTTTCGTTGATCATTACACTGGTCTCCATGACGACAAATATGGTCAGAGAACAATAAAGAAAAAATAACAGTTAGCAACAACAATAACAATAATAATGCCAGGACAACATGAATGTACTAGGACCATGTTATAATTATATTCTTCTTAATAATTGCGTTTGTTCTTTACATTGTGTGCGAAAAGCCTGCTAACTTCTTCTATAAGCTAGGGATTTTATAGGGACATCCTACCAACCAGCTGGATTGTTTATTAATATTACTGCAATAATATAAACACACTTTTAATAACTCTAACTATACGCGTTTAAAAAATGCACAAGGAAGAGCACATTGCAATGAATGAATTGAAACATACAAAAGGAAGTATTCAGTTATCACCCCCAGCCTAGTACACTGTCTATCTCACAATGTTCAATTAAACTAAGCAGCCACAATAATTATTAAACTAATGAGAGAATAAATGCAATTTTGTAGAGGAAAATAAATACTATAGAATACCCTAATTCTAATCATATTAACTTCTACAAAGTAAGATGGCACACAGCTAAAAAAAATTCTTGGAACTTGTAAGTAATTGAGTAGAAATGTTAAGGCGATTGCTTATCATCAAATTAGTAACAACTAATTGGAAATATGATGCCAAGAACAAAGTATTAAAGCCTATAGTTTATAAACGCAGTGTGTAGAAAACCGTGCAGTCTTGCACAATAATATCAGTTTCCGAAGCAACTACATGATTTTTTTGTATAGTTAAATTATTATTCTGAGGTGATACAACGTCCTTCGTTCGGGTCCATGATTATTGATGAGTTCTTCAAATTTTCTTTGTTCTCCATAAAATATAGTTTCAGAAAAAACTAAAAACGGACATCACATCAATTCCTTACGCTACAGAAAGGAAGTACGGATTCCGTCTCTTTTGAGTCCACTCTGTCATCTGAGGCAGGGCAGTAAAGCCTATTTCGTAACTTACACTAATATTATGAGATACGTTTCAGAACTTCACGTAGTTCAGTTTCACATGTTCAACCCAGTTTAGCTAACTTGTATAAAGATGTTTGTTATGTTTGTATGCTTACGTAGCTTAAGGTTAATTATAAAATAATTGGAGCTGATTATGTCAGACGACCTCAACAGTATGAAGTGAGGCCTTTTGTAACTACGTGAGGAGTCACGTACTGAAACAGTAGAACCCCTCCAACCTGCTAACGAATTTCAAATCATTAATTATACTATGGAGGTACCTCAAATGTCATAACAACCCGTATTCCCCTCTATACTCACGCCGTTTCTTACTTTGTAAACCTTGCCATATTACAACCAGCGAGCATAGTTCACTGATGAAGCTATCAAGTATAATTGTATAGTTATGGATATGAAATATTGTTCCAACTGCAGTTTCCTTTCTGTTCGATTCCCTACGAGCTACAATTCTAGAACTGCACCTACCTTGGATAGTCATGTACATTGTATTTTGGTACGGTTCGTTCAAGTTCAATGATTAAGGTTGTCAGAACTCCACGCTGATCATCGTCGTTTTAAGTGGTTGATTTCGCTAATTATTTATCTTTAAACATAGTTTTTCTACGTGTCGTCTTCGCAAAGCAGATTTACAAGTTACAAGAAAAATAACAATCAGTAATATTAGGTATACATATGGCATCTTAAACACACAAGCTGACATATCACATTCATTCTTACGTTGATACTCTCCAAAAGACCTAACGTCGCACCCAGACACACACTACTGCAAATGGGTGTCTCTGCACTGAGAAACTGCGTTAGAAGGGGAACAGAAAACGTGGCAAAAGCAGCAACGGGTGCGATAATTATGACCTTTGTATTAGCATATAAGTTTCAATTCCCAATCTGGAGAATATTTCTAAATTCACTATTTTAACATGTCACTTCCAAGTTTTGAACAATAGGGGACACATTAAACAGCATACCCTCTGAGAACTGAGGAAGATAGACTGGCTTAAGTTTTTCACTCCTAATCCGTAGAAGATATCAAACAAAAATGTGTGCCTTGCTTTCCGTCGACAGATTCAGCACAATGACGTAACACTTTGAAAAGCTGTAAAAAATAGTCGTCAGTCGCGAAAATTTTACTTAAAATTGTAGGACAGCAGAATACATGCTGTTTCATCAGTTCGCTCCTGCAAAGCATCCGCTTCATCTCCAAGATGCACAATGTGTACGCGCACGTAGTCATAGTAGAGATTTATCGAGTGCCTTCCTTACGGTACATTCAATCAGTCAGATCCAATCCTTTGATCCTTACGTTAGCCTTTCCATCACAATAATGAAGATATTGGAATCACTACGACAACCATATGTTGGACTGAGACGAAACTGAACTGTCTTAATATATCATAATCAACTCACACGAAATTTATATAGACAGTGCTCATCACAAAATGGGTATCTGTATTCATGAAAATACACTGTAACCGCAGTCCTAGTTCGACATTTTATAACGCTGGACAAGGATGGGACAGAAGTTTCTCGGTCTTCCGAAAATTTTTGTATCCATTCCGTGGTAAGTGTTCACGCATGGTGATTACAAAAATGGGTTGTTCGGATTTGCAGCTGGGGAGAAAAACGGATTGAAAGGCTTTGCTGCACTAGGTGAGATTGCATTACTTGGGAATAATTGTTGTTGTGGCTGATGCCCTGATGCAGTCGCAGGCACTGGAGAGAATACATGACTAGGGGTAGCTGCAAAGCCGCCTGGACTGATTACGGGCTGATTTGAAGTTTTCCAACCTACAAATGAATATACATGTATTTGACTTGAAGAAACAACGATGAAAACCACATAATCAAATTCCTACATGATACTCACCGTTTCCTGATCCGAAGAAGGGATTATGCGGGTTAGCTCCTCCGCTAGTTGGTGTTCCATTTACTCCATTGACTGCACCCCATCCGTTGGCCCCTGTCCCTACAATCAAAAATTCGATTGAATAAAGTCCAACCTTTGTTTGAACACACTTCAGAGTATTTCAGCCACTGGTATGGGCTATAGGGTAACCAGTGTGGCTGCTGACTTCGTCTCATGAATTTAGGTATATTAATAGGATATAGAATCAAGATTGTCTAAAATCTCAGCAATGTTAGATGTATAGTTTCATCCCAGAAGTCATTAAAATGACTATCAGAATTCAAACTGAGAATGAAATGTTCGTGCATGTCACATGGCTTACCTTGTGAGAAAGGGTTCTGGTTAGGTGAAGTGGAGAACCATGTCTGCCCGATAGAACCGGAAGACGATAAATTGGCTGGAAGCGATGTCGAGTTAGTCAGACCCGCAGGGACGGCTGCACCGGCACTTCCACTCACGGAATCTCCGTCTAAACAAACAGATACGAAATTAAATATTTGCGGCATTACGACATTTCGAAAAAATAAATACGCCCACTATCACTCCAGGTATGCTCTAAAAGCTAAACTTCATTCATATTCCCTATCCTTTCCTGCGATGTAGAGACTCGACAGAACTGATTTTAAATCATGTGATATCTAAGCACTGAGCCTGTAAATGGCCACTAGCCAGAGCTTGTTTCCAACACTGCAGTTACGCACGTCAGCACGTAAAAATTTTTAAGCGAAGCATACAAGTTAAAGATACAAACTACATGGTTGTAACATAATAATAGAAAAATATATAATGTATTGGGCTCATGAACTGAGACTTACTTGCACCTTGTTTAAATAATGAATCTAAGTCCTTCAGTGCAGCATATTTATCCTCGGATCCATTATTGGATGTAACATTCTGTTGTGTTGTAGATGCAGAGTTACTTTGCACGAAACTTCCCCCTGAATTTTGGAAAGGTAATATTGGAGTTTGCATGGAGGAACCAGAGCCCATGTTGGCAAATCCGATGCCGCTACCAGCACTTACATTGATGTTATTCGAATTGTGTACTGAATTTTGGCTCGCAAACAAATCACTCACGCCATTTATTTTGTTATGGCTAAAGGCATCTTCAAAGTCTGCAAAGTTTGTGTCACTGTTGTCAAAGTTACCGTCTCTATGATCTCCATTACTCTCACTTCCCCACGGGCTAGCATTCAGCACCCCATTACTACTGTTCGCCTGTGCTGAGCCGATCGTAAAGTTGTTGAAGTTTACAAAATTAAGTCCACTAGAAGAAGTGTTCAATGCTTTAGACATGTCACTGCCAGCAATTTTGTTTGGATTTGAAGTTAGATTAGGAACAGATGGCCCCATGAGGGACGTAAGAGGTTTGATGTCCGGTAATGTCACTGAACTAACCAGCCGATTAGGTTGGACCGATGATTGCTGGTTGTTATTTGTTTGGCCCCGGAAATTGTTCAAAATAGGGCTTGGACTGCTCTGCTGCGAACTGGAAGATCGAGTTGAAGACAGCGACGGTGACTTCTGCATTGTATTTGATAAATTTGAAGCTGAACTTAGAGCCCTTGCCGTTTGCGACTGGATTTCACTCAGTTCTCCTTTTGGTAATTTGGACGGGTCTACATAAAAACGTTTCTGCTCATATTTGGCGGACATAAAATTTTTGAGAAGGTTCATCCTATCTGGGTCTTTATCCGATCCTAGATGAGCATCTTTTGCACTGCACGTTGCCAGCCAAACCTTCCGACAATACTAAAAGAAATAACAGTTTTGGGTTGCAAAATTTTCAAGTAAATCGTTCCATATAAAATGATCATATCAGTACAATATACAACTGAAGGTCTGCCTTTACTCACCTCATTTCCTCTTGACTTGAGTAATTCAATTTCATCCGGTGTAAAGCTCGCCATTGATATCGATTTAACTCTGTGAGGTGGTGTCAGCCCCCGCCTTGAATAAGTCATAAATTCAGCCCATTGAATCAGCAAGAACTTCACTAAATTTTCGTAATGAACTTAAAAGGTAAGATGGAAGAAAAATACAATGATAATCGTAGTGGTAGTAACTTGGAAAAATCTTTCGATCACAGCCATAGCATAAGGACGGAATTCGTCAGTGTTAAAATAGCGGGCAAGCTATCCAGCATACTCTCTCATTTTCAGTGAAGAAAAATTCACTAAAAAACTTCGAAACCACTGCCTCGAGTACTTGACAAATGGTAATCTACGACTGACAGAATCCCCAACAAATGACTCATCGAAAAACAATAATAATATCCAATTCAGAATAATGGCACGCTAAAACTACAAGTACCGGCACTGAGTAATTTTTTTTAAAACTAAGCATTCCAATCGCTCCATATAATCGGTATCGGTATATAACTTACAAAAGCCCAGAGCAGGTCATACACACAAAAGATCCAATAGTAACGTTCACATAAGTAGGCCCACGCTGACCGCAATCAAAACAATGCCTGTTTACAGGAATGTGGGTCAAGTCTCTTAGAATCTTCATATTAGAATCCTCCCCGTTCTTCATCTTTCCGTTTAAGCTGGACATTTTTCAGTAGCACACGGGTCAACCCTAATGATGTCTTGTCTCAAAGTTGTCCTGAAAAAACAATAGACATTGCATTCTCACTACTTTCATCACTTCAGTACGTTTAAAAACATAATTATTCTCATAAATAAGGATATTCAGCGGAAAGCATTCCTTTCCTATCTTTTGATTCCGTTCCCTGAGAAACTATACAAACATTCGTAATCTAAAACAGGTTTCTCTAACATATATCTACAATCCATATCAACCAAGCACTCCCCTAACGCCATTAACACCAAACCTGGAAATTAGCTGATGCAGCAGATTAAGTAGTGACGGGAAGTTCATTCTATCAAAACTGCACTCCCGACCTTGATTCCATACAATTCATAGAAGAATCTAATCCAAACTATCATTCAAGTTACAGGGATCACATTACTCCTGAGAGACGATCCGTTAAGGAAAGTATCAATAGACGATACGATTGCAGGAAGTGCTGGAATATTCCTCAGAATAATGGCCAGTATGGGAATCCTATACATTGAAAGCCTCTATTCCCTCATCTCTACATCCCCACAACAACAGAAATTGCATTCTCAGAATAGTAATCATATAAACTTCGCATTCAAAACTTCTCCATCCCAAAATGCCCTCATATCCCAACTGAATCTCCGATACTTCCTCTACAGAGCTCCAGCACAAAACATAGAAGGAAATCAGAACTATTCCTGCAACTCATTATCAGCAGTAGCACATGAACCGTTACGTCAGTGTCATAACAACACTATTCATTCTTTCATTTTCATCTCACACAATAATAATTCGCACTGATCCTATTAGCAGGATTTCAACTGGCACTGCCTTGCTCCAATTACAGTTTGAATACAAGTGAAACCGGATATTACTACAACTGTATAAACTATTATCATCATCACACTCTCTGGATCCATAGCAGAGAAGTTAATCACGTAAGACCCAACTTGTTACTCTAACTGACAAGTCTCGCCGTCCAAATAGCCACTGATGTTGTTGATGATGATGATGACGATGACAATGATAACCTCGACCTCCAATTAATTTCCTTCCAGCTCTAACTTTTTCAGGGATAATAGTGCAAAAAATTGCAAAAACGTCGTCCAAAGATACCTACAAAGATACTACATAAAAACACGTCAAACTTCTTGTTGAAACTCGAATTTATCACGAATTACTCAGCCTATTCTTAATACTTCTTTAACTTACCACTAATTTACAACAATTCTGAACCTACACTGCTTCTTCACAGATACACAGACTTCACTTGAAGCTAAGAAAGAGAGCGACGACAAAACTAAAGTTACTCCTTGGAAGAATACACCGTCGTCATCATCACCTATAGATCAATCAACCAAATAATGGATTCAAATCGATTAATCATAACAAATACTTTAATTCTGACCTCACCACACTAAAATAATTTGTCATCTATCAAAAGCCTTATCCACCATCACTATCACTAACTTATGTTTAACAACACCAAATCCCTCATCAGTCTCCTATCTTTCTCTCTCCATCTTACAATTTTCGATTCCTATGATCAAACTCTCCTCTTTCTTTCCATTTCTTTCCAGCCTGTGCATTTTACTGACCAAAATAACTACTCGTTTCACTTCGCCAAAAACACCGACCGAAACCATACTAACTAACATTACAACCGCATTCTAACCATCATCCCTCATCCCAACTAAATCTCTCAGATCCTCACACAATTCTTATCATAATCCATTTCTACGCACATTTGATGATCCCAAACTATGGTCAACATTAAACTCAAGAAGAATAATTCCTTCACTTTCAAGTCCAGCAGCTCTTATATTATAATACTATATCATTAAAGTAACGCACTTGTAGCAGCAGCAGCAGCAGCAGCAAAACTCCAAACTATTAAAACGTATTCACACTTACGAAATCGCACACAAATTCCTCCAAAAAGTGACACCACCATCCGTCAAACAAAGCAAATCGGCCTCTTCTTTTCTCTTCTGTTGTTGTCAATGTGTCACACTAATGCCGTTCCTTGGTTCCTTGTTCCTTCCTTCACTATAGAATAAGAAAAACGGTAAACACATGTACTTTAAATGAGTCAAACTCTTGTCACCCTATTTTTATTGTTACCAACTAATACTACTATACGTTCATCTCGTCCACAATAACTCTTTTTTCATCATCCAACTTTATTATCAAACACTACTTATGAAAGAACTTTTTTAAGGGGGTATCAAAGTAGAAGAAGTAAGCAGCAGCAGAAAATTACGAGAAGAAGAATAGTAATGGTAAGTAAGTACAGGATGATGACGACGATGACGATGATGCATACAGTACGACAAAATGTATATTAGTCAGTCGCATTCAGTCGAAAACGAATCTTTAGATGGTTTCACACACAACAACAACAACACGTCCTTTTTGCTCTCCTCACTACTAATACAACTTGTTACTTATTATTACAAACACAAATAGAAGAAGAGCCAGGGAGACACAGAAAGAAGGGATAAACTGAACTAAACTGCGAATGAAAATGATAACCAATCTGACGTCAATATAGTCGTCGCAGTAGACTTCCTTCCACACATAATTTAATGTATACACATTTATTATTAATATTATTATTATTATAACTAAAATCGTCCTTACTAGAGCCCAAAATAATACTTCAAGACGAGAAGAAAAGCGGTGGTGGAGCTACTATTATTATTCTTTGGACTTCTCCTTCCTGCCTCACGTCGTCGTCCTGAACAACACAAACGGTCATATGAGTAATGCCATAGTAGCGCAACTTGAGCTCTGTCTCTCTGCCTGCACAAGTTTCCTATAATCAAACATGGGCATTTCAAATGCCTAGCCGCAATCCTTAGTCAGAATTCCATAACAGCTTTCAACATATTTGCAACATCTTCAATTTGTCCGGACTTGAGCGTAGGTTGGTCAATAATATGTGGGCATTACAATGATTCAATGTCATGTGGGCATTACAA
>JAQFYD010000669.1:0-16285 GCA_034694225.1 Bourletiella hortensis | reverse complement strand
TATAAACCTTCTTCGTTATGCATTTTTAAAATATATTTATGTATTAAACTGATCAATTAAAATTGTTGAAATTTAATGATAAATGTAATAATGACGTATGCACACTTATCAAGACATACTACCTTTGATTTTACTGTTTCTACTTTGGCTCTTGTTTTACCGCCATCAATGCCAATAATTCCATTTATCAAGATATATTATCTTTTACCTTTTTCAACTAAGCGCTATCCAATAAAACATTATAAGACAAATTAAAAGAAGGTATTAATCAATATAATTATTTCTAACCTTGACTCTTGAAGCTTGCAGTCCACAATTTTTGGTAATTACCAATACTTAAGGTGAATTAGAGTCGGCATTTGATAACTTTAACTTATTTACATCTATTAAATCTTTACTATAAAGTCTCGAATAATTTATAAAGTCATTAATTTTCTTATTGACTATACTACCATTATATATTATATATTTAAATTAAATATATCATATTTACAACATAATTTTAATGAATATTCGATAAAAATATATATTGTACCACATTTGTTATACAATAAACTTTTTCCAAGTCTTTAGAAATTGTCAAACCTTTTTTAACGCCACTTCTAAAAATCTATGAAAGCTCACTCAAGTGTTTAAATAATAACTAATCTTCGATTTTTTAAATTAACTCTTAGGTTAGGTTTATAGTACCTCACTTTTATTACTTTATCTTTAGTGTGTGAATTTATGACCTTCTTTTTACATTTTTCAGATTGAGTATTATTATTTCTATCATTTATGCAATACTATTTTATTTGAGTTCACATGACCTTATACAGAATCATAAATTTAGATATAAAAATTATATCTATCAGGTCCTTCACGTGTCAACTCATATTTAGCGTTGTTGCAAAGTGTCTTTTTTGATCCATCCATTACAGTGCTGTAAAAATATTCTTCAACACTTTGCTGCAGCAATAAGCAAACATGGAAATAAAAAATTAATAACAAATATATAATTATGTAGGTAAATAAAATCTTTTTATAAACTTGTTTTATCTAAGATTTTGGGATAATTATTCTATATTTGGTATAATTGTTTTTCCCGGTAACGAAATTATTAAACTATTACGTATAAATTAAGTTTATTAAAATAAAAAACTATAAAATATTTAATTATGTTTTATAGTTTTTAAGATATGTATAGCGAGATACAAAGAGAGAAAGTTAAAAGACTATACCTAAAACATGAAAGCTTGAGGTAGGTTTCTAAAATGTTAAATATGTCTCATTGTTCAGTAAGAAATATTATACAAAACAATAAAAATAAAACTAGAAATACAGTTGTAAGACCTAGATCTTTGGATAAGCACGAAACTAAAATAATGAAACAATTTTATTCACGTAAAAATTAAAAAGGGCAAATTGCTGATTATACAAATATCTCTAAAGAACTAAAAATCAATATAACAAGACAAACTTTATGAAATTATTTGAAAGAGCAAGATCATAAGTACAGGCCTCTATATATATCATTTTATTTAAAAAAAGAACAAAGAGAAAAGAAAAAGGTTTGCAAATTCTCTATTAGAAAGGAAAATTAATTCTAAAAATATTGTGTTTAAAGACGAAAAATGGTTTTCTCTAGACGGACCATATAATATTTGCGGATTTATCAAGCCTAGAAATCGACACAAGTACAACCAAGTTAGAACCAAACGTCAAAACAAAGGAGGTGGGTTAATGGTTTTGGGTGCTGTGAGTGTAAATGGTAATCTCAAGTTGAAGATTATAGATGGTCCTCACAATTCACAAAAATATATTCATTATTTAGATACTGTGTTTCTGTCTTGATGCAAGCAGGAATATGGGAGAAAGCCTTATTTGTGGCAGCATAATAATGCACCAAAAAATACATCAAAAATTACAAATGATCATTTGATTATAAAAAATATAGAAGTTCTCATTTGTCCAGCACAAATTCCTGATTCAAACATCAAAGAAAACGTTTGAAGTTTAATTCCGTCTAAATTATATAACAAGAAACAATTTAGTAGAAAAAAAAGTCTTAAAGAGGAAATTATGAAAGAATCTAATAATATAAACCAAGAATATATAGAATATTTATATGAATCTATCTTGACCAGACTGTACAAGCTAGTGGTTTATAAGGGGGATTTAATTGATTAATAATGCTTTTTAATTAATTTTTATATCGACTTGATTTTTACTGTTAAATAATTTATTAACGTTGAAAAATTTTAAACGCTTTTTGTGAAAATAAATGAGAAGGTAGAAAATCAAAAATGATTTGTTTTATTATTATGACGCTAGAGTGATAAAATTTTGTTATAAAATTTATAATTTTCTAATGTGGTTAAGTCTGTATAGAGTGTTTAGAAATTGATTTATACCCCTGTACATGCAATATTTTTTAATAATATTTATGTTATTTTTTTCTCCCCAATTAAATGGTTAAACCATTTTTTTCTAGTAAACCAATCGATTTCATCAAATGTTTTTTAATATTTATTAATTCATTAAATAATTTATTGATATATCAACTAAAGCCAAATTTGAACTTTCAAATTTTAGGGGGTTGATTTTCGATTTTGTAAAATTTTTGATCGCTTTAACAGTTAATAGGTTCATTTTGACCAAATTTTGGTCTCTTGATATGACACATATAGCGGGTTAATAATTTAATTATACACTCTCAATTTAAACAATATTCAAAATATTAAATGTGCCTACCTCCACAATAAATTGTGAATTATTAAAATTTTGACGTAAATATTTACATTGAAACACATTGAAATTATAATGCAAAAACATATTGAGTCCAAAAACTATGCGAGAAATGGTAAATGAAACCAATTTTTTCGGAAAAACTAAAAATGCTCATAAACAAGCTCAATTAACGAGATATAATATTATTGAATTATAATAGAAAGTTGTATAAACGATAATTAATGTACTGTGGTATATTTAAGTATCAATACATAAGACTAGTATTAGATTTCTACGGTTTTTATCTAATTGTAATTGTGTTAATTAAAAATACCCAAAATAAAAATATAATGGACAATAAAAAAGTCTCACAATGTACTGTATGTTATTGTCTAAAGTTAATGAATTTTTAAATAATCAATTAGAAAGTCTAAATATAGTAATGTAGTAAAAAATGTATATAATATCCTATAAAACTTTAAGTTGTTTTTAAATAATTAATTATTTTGTAATAAATTGTGTCAATAATTAGAAGAAAGTTATTATAAATTATGGAATAGTTTCTGTTCTAAATTGATAAAGATAGGCAAAGAAATTCTAACAAACTTATTTTGAAAAATATTAGAAATATTGCACCAACTATGGTTTCTAAAATTGATACTAAAGTTATGGTAGCTGGTATGGTGATTATAAAATAAACACTTTATTAACGTTAATATATAATTACCGTTAAAAACCGGCAATACATTGTACAGATAGATGAAAAGGGTTTGGGTTATATCATTTTTCAACCATTTTATTTTTCCCAAATAATTTTTCTGCAAAAAGTGACCAGTAGTTACGCTCGTTCTCCATCAAAGTTGAAAATTTTTAATATGATGTACCAAAATTAAACAATAATTATAAGTGAATAATACTCTAAGATTATATCTGTTTCAACCTAGTAAAAAACATAATACAAATTCTTAAGAAAATATATGTTTCAATATCTACTAGCAATTATTGATGACATAGAGGCCCGTTTAAAAAATATTTTGAATTTTTATCAAAATTAAAATTTAGAAAAATTCTCTATCTATTCCTATGTAGGATAGAAAAAATAATTGAAAATTAGATAGTATAAAATTATCATTGTTTTATGATAAATTTGTATTTTTAATAATTTTTTACGTCTGTATTTTATATTATTATAAATTAAACTTTTATCTATAAAAGTGTATAGTTAAATTATTAACACGCTATAGTAGAGAACAAAGAATATCAAAAGAAAAAAATAAAATGAAATAAAAAAAATAGAACTTTATTGAGCGTAAAATTAAAAACGACAAGCAGTTGATTATTTAACGATCCCCAAAGTTTAAAAAATATTATAACAACATATAAATTGTACAAGTATTTAAAGGATCTAGACTATTAGTACGCATCAATATATAAATCTTTTTATTTAATAAGAATAAACTTAAAGAAAAGTGTGATTGCGCAAAATCACTATTAGAAATCAAAATAAATATTCTGTTTAAAGAAGAAAAGGGGGTCTTTTAGAGACGGGCCAGACAATTTTTGTGGAATTATCAATGCTAAAAATCGATCTAATGCCAAACATTTTTTGATCAAACTTCAAAATCAAGGAGCTGGCGTAATAGTTTTGGTAGTTGTGGCAGGAAATGTTTACCTCAAGTTAAAGATTATAGACGACCTTTATAAATCGCAAAAATACAACCATTATTTATACAATGTCTTTCTGCTTTGGTGCAATAAGAAATATATGCCAAATCTCTATTTATGGAAGCATTATAATGTACCAATACATAATTCAAAAATTACAAATAGATTTATGAGTAATAAAATATAAAAGTTCTCAATTAGCCTGCACAAAGTCTTAATCTAAATATCATAGATACGTTTGAAGTAAGATTCAGCCTGATATATACGAGAAAACCAAATTTTATGATAAAAATAGGTAAATAAAATATGTTAAGAAGGTTTCCAAAATTATACCCAAAGAAAAGATGATAAAACTTTACGATTCATTCTGTATAAGACTATTAGAGCTAATACGTCTAGAGTGCAGAAAATTTAATTATTTACTTTTTATTTTTATTTTATCTTAATACGAACTGATCAATTATTACTTAACGTTTAAAAAGTTTAACCGTTTTCATAGCAAATAATTAAATTGTGAAAAAATCAAAAAATATACTTTTTCATTCTTTCTAAGCTAGATATATAAATTTTTATTATTTTTTTATAATTTTAATCGGTAGTAATTACTGTGTAAAGTGAGCCAAAATTTTTTACAATAGTGTAGTTTAATTTATACCATTTTCACACATTATAATAACAGCTTTAATAAAATTAATTTTTTTTAAAAAAAATTGAAAAGCACTATAAGTTAAAGATTATACTTCTAGTTTCAAGTTCGATAAACGTAATTTTAGATATTAGAATATAAATTAAAGAAATCCCGAGCTAAACCAAATATGTAATTATGTTTATTTTGCTTTCTATACAATTAAACATACAATAAACATATGCGTGTATTTCATACAATGTCAATCATTTAATGAGCTTAAATTCGTTCGTTCATATATTTCTTGAATCAAACACACGCTATAGTGGTTTAAATTTATAGCACTTTTTTATCTGTTTTTTTCATAACATCAAGGTAATTTTCCCCAAAATATACTATATATATTTAATCACCTAAGTCTACAAAATATAAAAACAGCAAATTTTTTTCCAATATAATCTTCTTAATTTTAGTCTACAACATGTTTAGTAATTTCTCTTGTTATATTTCGAATTAACTTATCATTTTATATAATGTAAAAGATTTAAGGTTATAATAAGCATATAGAACATAATTAGTTAAGTTTAAAGACCACTGAATATAAATAGTACTAAATATTTTGCTCGTCGATGTATATTTCACGTGTTTAAATTAAATAAAAAATTAAAATACCAAAAAGATGATAAAAACTTCGATCCCCCTACTCTAATCCTAGATACTTCTTTATTATAAAACAACCCAGCATACAGCCTCAAGCATTGTTTCAAATTAAAGAGTCTTAATCTCATGAACCTTCTATTTAAACTAATGCATAATTCCATAAATAACAAACCAAAAGGAAGGGCCGGCGCTCACTATTAAATACGTATACAAAAGTGAAGCAACCGAAAAATTTTGATAAGAATCATTACATTTTAATTTGAAAACAGACTATAATTCTAAAATTGAGACCGCTTCTTTTAAAGTATATTTTAGTCATCCAAAAAATACACTGATATTTTTCAATTTAATTAAAAATAAATATTTGTATTATCACCTGGAAACATAGCACAATACTATCTGACTTATATGCCAAACTAATTAAAAAAGCTTTTCCTAATTTTGAGGCAAAAATAATTTTATCCTTCAGGTTTAATAAAACTTTAGATGGGATAGGTTTAGAAGAAAAAATGGATAACTTTTTATTATAGAGGAGAAATTGAAGCAAAATAAAAATAAAATACATCTAATACAAAATATCATATAGATGGAAGGATAAGTATGGAAGAATTAAGCCCCAAATACTTTTATGTTAGATTAATGTCTATTCCAAATATATCAAGATTAGGATATGTGAAAACAATAATTAGTTCTATCTCTTCATAATACAAGATTAAATAGATATAAATAATATGAATAGACAAATAAAAGGTAGAAAAGAAATTAATAAAAGTGAAGATTCCTAAAATTTATTTTCAAAAGATCTTTATTATCACCTATTCAATCTAATAAAATATGGTCTTTTATATTAACAAATCTATATTTGTTAATTCTGTATTATAATTATTGTTAGATATAAAATATTTTTCTGTTTACCATGTAATAACATTAAAATCTCAAGACCATACATATATAGTGGGATACAAGTTTCATTTGAGACTTAAAAGGTCTACTGAAGTTTGTCTTGGCATGCCTCTCTTTTTTGGACACGTGGTTTCTTGTCACTATACTGATAATTTAATGATATTGCAGCTAGAAAAATTGTTGGAATAAAATAAAAGCTATTTTTTAATACATGTTAAATTAAGTCCTTCTATAATAACAATTTTTCAAAGCATAATTTAAGTTAATATATCAACAAAAATGAGTCAAATATTATATATTAAAGCATAAAAATGAATTTTCTTTTTTTTGTATTTTTAAACAGATAAATAATACAAGCTCTATTTTGTTCAAAGCTAAACATTCAACACTATTTTTTAAGGCATGTATATAAATTTTATTTACTGATTTATACTAAGTATACAAACAAAATTGTTATTAATTCAATCACATACTTACTAAAAAGCATATCACTTTAGTATTGTCTATGTATTATAGCTAATCACAAATACTTAATTTATTTTTGAATAACTAAAATTTTTTTACTTTCTAAGCCTCCCAATTACATTTTGGAATAATTCGAAAAATTAACTACATACAATTATTGTTTCTTTAGATAAACTTTCAATTGTAATTTTGATAAAAACTAGGCTTTTAATTATTTGTATTAAAATATTTTGGTTGAAATTTTATAAATATGAGGATTTAATTGATAAAAAATAAGGCTTATAAAAGTTTATTGTTACATTTAGGGCTTTCTTAATCATGTTCTGTTTTCGTGAAGAAAAGAATAAAAAACATTACAATTGTTTATTTATTAAATGATTAAATCAATTGATCAAAAGGCTTTATATTTTAACAAAATCCCATTCTCATGTGACACAAAACAAGAATAGTATTTTATTCCAAACAAAAACAAAGTATAAATACTGAAAATAAATAAGAAATTTTATAAATGATTAAACAACTAATAACTTATATTATATTGTGCAATTTTATTAAATCTTCTATTCAAGATGGTTTGAATAATCAAGTTTTATCAAAAAGAAGTTCAGGTGATGTAGCTGATTTAACTACATTGACATCCTCAATTGACTCAGACGACAATGACGAAGAAATAACTAGAAGAAATACCAATCCATTTTTAGATTCTTATGAATTGGGCAAATTAAATGAAATTATTACAAGTTTGAGTGATACTTCATTATCAAATTTAGAAACGTTTAAAAATGATATCGGTACTAAAAGTAAAGAAGTTTGTTTAACTTCAATCGATAGTTTATTAAATAATGTTGACTCTATTAAACAAGAAATTGTTAATGATAGTTCAAAGACACCAAACTTAAGTTTTTTACAAGAATCAATTACAGAAATTAAAGGATTAAGTCAAGATCAATTAAACAGTTTTGAAGATAAAATGAATATAATCAAATCTATTCTTAACTTAATTAAATCAAAGGTTCAAAACAAGGTTGGATTAAATGATTTTGATGAACTTATTTTTTATGTTAATGATGTAATGATTAAATTAATTAATGTTCTAAATTCTAAAAATATAAATGTTGTTGAAATTAAGTCAAATTATATTAAATTGATTATTGGTTTAAACAAATATTACAAACTATTTGATGCTAAAGATGTAATTAATAATATTTCAACTCAAAATATTGATGATGCAATACTAAAGTTTAATAATTTTAACAAAGATGATATTACAAATTATATTAATAACTTTATGAAATATAATATTGATGATAATTATATGAAATTCTTACTTAGATTGCCAAACGATGATTTCGACAGATTCATAAGATTATTAAATACTGAGGAAAACATATTATTAATCAATTATTTATTGAACAATAAACAAAATCTAGGAATACCATTAAATACTTTAAAATCCAATATACAATCAAATGTAGTAAATAGATTAAATTCATTAAAAAATAAGTTGAAAATAGGTAAGATAGAAAATATAATGGAATTGAATTCATTACAATTAGAATTCTATTTACATAACTTATTGGACATATTTGATGATGAATTATATAAGAATCAATATTTAAGTAACATATTTTATATGATCAAGAATGTTGATAAAAACATACAAATAAAAGCTATCGACTTTTTAATAACAAAAATGCCAGAATATTCTTTGAATTTGGCTTTTAGATTAAAAGGTTTAAATCCAGATCAAAACTTAAAAGATAAGTTTGATAATAAAATCAAATCTGTATTTGAAAATAAAGATAATTTATTTATTACAACAGACAATTATTCTACTCCTATTTCTTATAGAAATGCTGATCATGAACCTACTGATTTTGATCAATGTCAATTTAGTGAATCTTATGATTGTGATCATGAATTTAGAATATCAAGTTTTAAGAGAGATATATGGCAATTAATACCAGCTAATAATTATATGAGTTTTGTAATCAAAAACAAATATGGAAAATTCTTGTTTCTCGATGATAATCATAATATTGTCTTAAAATCTTCTGATGATAAGTCTATTGATGAAAAAGCTTTATGGAATATATTTTATTTCAACAATAAGTTTGTTATTCAAAATTTTGTTACTAAAGAAAACTTAAAAGTTGATGAAGCGTTAACATTTTATGACCATAGTAGTTTCTTTACTTCTATAAATCCTTTCAAATGGACCTTTACATTTTTTGATTAAAATCCCCCTTTTCTATTTAGTAGTTGTTTCAAAATATTCTCTTGAATATTTATCATAAGTATAAAGTTTTATGGCCTTTTGTATGATACTATAATTCTTCTGTTTAATTTTTAATTCCTAATAAAAATCAATTTATATTAGAAAACTGCTCATTTTCCAAAATCAGTGTTTACTTTTTTGTTAAAATTTCAACCTAAAACAAGTTGTTGAAAAATAAACAAAAACACTACAATGGTTTATATATAAACAAGACTTTTTGTAATGAAGCTTCATAATCAGTTTTAAGGTAATTTTTTGTTGACTTAGCAGATTTCTAAAATTTTGAATACGTATAATTTTGAAAATAAATTTACTTATATTCTAATCGGTTTCCTTTACTTTTAATTTTATAATGATATTTTTTAGGTAAAAAACTTTTTTGATTTTATTTATTATGTTAACGTGATCCTCTATATTTTTTAATGATTCTAAAAAGTTGCATCAAAAACTTTCAAAAATATCCTACTTTAGTTTTTGCTAATTCAATTTGAAAAACTTCAAAGATAATAATTTAAAAAGATGATGTTACATTAGCACGCTTTTGTTTAAATCGACAGTCATGTTACAAGAAAGCTTGCTTGAAAAAATGGAATAATTATTTAACATTCAATATTTTAAATGCTGCCCTAATAATATATTTTGGTACTGGAATTATTCGTACAGCAGCAGCTTATATTTTCAGACCCGAAAGGCAATCAAAATTTATGATTTCATAGCAAACAGAATTATATCTGATTTAAAAACTAAATTGAGAATCAATAAAAGATTTTATTGGAAATTAGTCAAAATGTTATATTTTGCTTTTTGTGTGAATATTCATTGCCTGCTTATAAAAAGCGTAAATACAGATGCTTTAAAAATATACAGTATCTATTTTTTCTAAATTTTATTTGAAATTGACTCTTGAGCACCATTTTTTAAAGAAAATCAAAATTTAGCATGTTTTAGAAAAACACATTGATGTTATATATAATTTTCAGAAGTTTAACCAAATTATAGGCTATTGAACAAGAAATGTACTTAAATAAGCGAGGAATGAATTTTCTTAAATTTAATTGATAAGGCCTTAATTTGTGCCATTTTCATAAATTATTAATACTTAACTTTTTGGTGCTATCAAAGAATAGGAAGGACTGTTGCAAGGATATGTATGAATGAATGCTATAAACTCTATACATTATGTATGATTTTATAGCAATCAAATATGAAGAAGTATATATGTTAGAATATAATGAAAATATTTTCAAAATCTAAACATTTAGATGGAATTTCTAAGCTAGCAAGACTAGCGAAAAAGGAATGTTACTATATAAATTATTAGGAAACTATACTCTCCAACAGTATGCTCTAATTATTCTATAAATTATTTGAGTCAAACCTCCATAAGTTGGGGATAAAAAAACTATTTAAATTTATCCAATATAGACGTTGTCTCGCTTAAAGAGATACAGTTTTAACAAATCATTTTGTGGATATTGAAATATTATATTGATGATATATGAAATAATATGAACACAAAATCACAAAATTTTATAAAAATTTCTAATTTCTATTCAAAATCAGGGGTGGAAGATAATTAATTTTTGGGAATAAATCAAATGAAAATTAATTAATGACCAAATATTTATTATAAATCAATCATCAACATATACAGTGCGTCTCAAAAAAGTGGACACTTGTATCTTAATAAATATAGCACCTAAAAGTTCAGAAATACCACTAATATTGTTAAAAAGTTAACAATAACTAACTGTTAAATTGTTTATATTTTATATAAATTTTTAAAAACTGTGAAAAATTTCTATCAGTATTTGTCTCAAAAAAATATTGGACAGTAGAATTATATAAATAAACGAAAATAAAAAAATTGATTTTTTAACAACTAAATTTGTTAAAAAAGATATAAATAGGGAAAAGAATGGACAATTTTGTGTTTGGACAAATATTAACATATAGAATGGATGGAATGAGCATTCGCAATATTTCTGAAAAAGTTGGCATTGGCAAGTCGGCAATATCTAAAAGATTGATATATTATAGTTCTAAAGGTTCTATAAAGCGTAAAAAAGGCTCAGGGAGAAAAAGATTGCTTGACTACACCTCATTTGATTTAGTTAAATCTTCTATTAAAAATAACCCAAGGGTAAATAAAAGTAATATTATTAGATTTTTACATGAAAGCAAAGCAAAAAGATTTCAAAAAAATACAGTTATTAGAGCATTAAAATACCAAACGCCCAAATCTTACTTTCCAATCGCTAGACCATTATTAACACTAAAACACATGAATTCAAGGATGAGGATCTGCAGTATATGGAATTACAATGGAGAAGAATATTGAAAAATATTATATTTAGTGATGAAAGTAAGTTTTTAATAAACAACAGTTATGGTAAACAAAGATTATGGAGAAAAAAAAGGGAGAAAAGCTTTATTCTAGATATGTTATTGGAAGTCTAAAATTTGAAGGAGGGTCAGTTATGGTTTGGGTTTGAGTTGGATATGGAGGAGTCGGGAATTTAAATTTCATTGATTCCAAAATAGACAAGTATCAAAATTTTAACATTTTAATCAAAAATCTTAGATCTTCGGCTAACAAAATAGGCTTAACAGATTTTGTTTTTCAGCAAGATAACGATCCTAGGCATACTTCGGCTTATACTAGAGACTTTTTTACATATTCTAGGACTTAATTGATGTAGTGGCCCTCGCAAAGCCCAGATTTAAATTCTATAGAGCATATTTGGTTCTATATGAAACAAAAAGTGTGAGGGAAAGTCTTTAAAACCAAGAATGCTTTAAAGAATGAACTGCTCGATATTTGGGCAAACATACCATTGATATTGTGTCAAACGCTTATTGATAGTATGAGAAGTCGTGTTAGGCACGTAATTATAAACAAAGGTGGCTATTCGAGATATTAAATAAAGTGTCCACTTTTTTGAGACAAAATTATGGTAATTTTTTGGTTGAAAAATATAAAAACAATAGAAAAAACAAAATTGTAGATACTTATGCTATAATATTTTATGTTGCTTTTTCAATTTTCGGCATTTTTTCTCTTTTATTAATGAAATTATAGGTGTCCTGTTTTTTGAGACGCACTGTATATTTTATGGATTAGTACAATTCAAATCTAACTTTATATATGGATATAAACCATTTATTTGGTATTACTTTATAATAAATTAGTTTTTACGTTTAAAAAAGCCAACTTTATATAATTATTAACTGAATTATAAAATATAGGACAAACATAACTTTTAGCCTTAATTTCAATGAATATAAATGATTTATCGATAATGCATTACTCAAAAAAATAAAAAATTTTACATATAGAATCATACATTTGTGTCCAATATAGCTTAATACGTCCCATTTATAGAGGGGTTTTATTAATGGATTTTGTTAGTACCAGCCAAATTATAAAAAATCGTAGAATATAGAGAGTGTCCCTAATATTGAGGGCCCAATTTATAGAGGTTTGACTGTACTGTATTTTTGTTTATTTTTCAAAAAATAAGTGGGTATTTCTCAACTAAATGGCAATAACTTAAATATCAACCTTAAAAGATGCTTCATGAACCAAAAGAATATAACCCTATTTATATATGCTATCATGCATTAGAAGGTATTTTTAGAAGATTTTGGTTGATTTCCAATTAAAAGCCTTAATTTTTATAATATTGTTAATTGTGTTACATTAAAATCTATAAATAGATTTAATAAAAAATCCAATTTCAAGAAAATGAATTTATGTCAAGATTTATTGGAGGATATATTTAGTAGATTACCATTGATTTATTTAAAAGAAATTATGTTGACAAATAAACAATTGAACAATATAATAAGACCAATCATATGGAGAAAAATTTACAAATTACCACCATTTTATATATTAAAAAAGAATGGAAATTTTATTAAGCATTTTGATCATTACAATTTAAAAAATGAAGAAATTGATTTTGATTTAGTTAATAAATATTTACTCAATTTAAATGTGTTAAAAGTTTATTCCAAAAGCTATGAATTATATTTAAACAACATTAATAAAATCAAAACCGTCAATGTTATAAATAATAATAAGTTTTATTTATTGAACAATTGCACTTTACACAAACTAGAATTCTATACAGATAATGAAGTTTTAAATATAAACAAAACTTTGAAAACGAAAAAGGTATATGTTTCATCAATGATTAAATCTCATGATAAATTGATCTATTTATTAAATGAATTTGTGAAATTTAAATCAATAAAGCTTTATGGTAATTCAATTGTAGCAAACAAGATATTTAATGGATTAACTAATCTGAAAATCAAAAGTATTAATCTATACACGAATTCAAGGCATAATATTGATCTTCGAAAATTTTATAACTTGAAGTATTTGGCTTGCAATTCCTTAGACAATATTATAATTAAATATTATAAAAATATAAAAAAGTTAAAGCTAAACTCGATAAATAGATCCATTCTAACCGATATTCACAACAACTACACTGAATTACAATATCTAAGTTACGAGTGTGGTCATATAACTCCTTATTATGAAAAGTTGAAATTTTATCCTAAAAAGTTAAGAAAATTATCTGTAGAAAAATTTGATATTGATCAGGAAACTATGTACGGATTTTACTCAAACTTAATACATATAGAAGTAAAGTCTTTGGACTCTAATTTTTCGAAATATATTGGGATGTTTCCAAAGTTAAATACTATTTCATTTGATAATCTGAAAGTAGATAATTTGAATTTAACTATAAAAAATGTAGAAATAAACAAAAATCAATTATCAAATAGTCTAGAATGTTTTAGAAATGTGAATAATTTAATTATAAAATATAAAATACATCCTTACTCTCAGTTATCTATATTAAAAGATGTCAAATTTTGTAATTATAAGAATGGTTTTGATAACATGAATGATTTGAATTTATTTAATTTTTTTAAACAGCATAATATGAATATTACTGATATAAATAATATTTATAAAAATCATCCTAGAATAAATATAATTTTGTCTTGTTTTTATTAAATTTTTATTTTTTTAAAGTGAAATTTTGCTAACTTTAACTTGCATATTAGAGAGGAAGTTTTTAATTTGAATGAAAAAAGTTTTATTTAATAAATAATATTTTTTTCTTTATGGAGACTTGCTCGAATACACACAATTTCAAAAGGTTTAACTTTCGAAAACTCTTAAAACATACAAATTTGAAACAATTTATTTTGAATTTTTTTTACCCTTTCGCTGCTAGAGCTTTTTGAATTTTTTACTCTCAAAATTAATTAAATTTTTGAAACATTTACATAAAATTGATTAAAAAAATTGAAAAATTTACTTAAAATTAATTACAAATAGTAATCTAAAAGGAGAATTATTTGATGATCATATAGATATTAACCACATTTTTATATCATAAGCCTAAAAACACATTATAGTCAAACCTCTATACATTGGACATGAAAACCCCATTTGAAGTTGTCCAATGTAGACATTGTCCAAGGTAAAGAAATAAACAAAATCTCAATTAATTTGATAATACTCTTACAATAATTTGATTAAAATATTAATTATAAGTCGAAATTCCACATAAAAAGTTTATGTCAAATAGGTGCAGATTTATTATAAAAAATAAACCGTACTGGTTCAGCTTTAAGTCAAGTTAATTATAGACACTATTAATTCTTTTTTAATATAAAAAACTCTATATATCAGATTTAAACACATATCCTTTAAATAAGAAAAAGCATTGAAGGACTTGTAAAGTTCACTTATGTTTCTTTTACGATATTTTAACAATGAATAATTTTAGTGTCTTAATTGATTATAGCAATCGTTATGAATTTAATTATATTGATAATAGATTGTTCTTAGAGTAGAATCAAAAAATTTGTTTATAGTAAAAAGATTCGGATCAAATATTGAATTGTTATCATCAAAAGTAACAAAATTCAAAAAACAAAGCCAAACTCTTAAAAATGTAATGATAAAATTGTTTGGAATTTTAAAATTAATATAAAAATCACAAATAAAAATTTTAAATATTTAAAAAATTCGATTATTTGTCCAATGTAATTTTCGTCGTCCCATTTATAGAGGGATTTTTATTAATAGCTTTTTCTGGTGCCAAACAGATTCGAAAAAAATTGTCCAAAATATGGAATGTCCAATGTATAGAGTATCCAATTTATAGAGGTTTGACTGTATATGCATAAATTATAATAAGATTTGTTAATATATATGCAATGTTTTTGAATAAAAGCTTATCTATTTCTTAAAAACGGATTTTTATTTTATTGTTTCATTACGGAATTTTCCGTTTTTAGCAGTTTGAGAAAAGTTAAAATTTTACGCAATTTTCCGTATTTAGCAGCGAAAGGGTTGAAATAATTCTTAAACAAATATTGATATAAAAAACCTGTAATAGGTACAAAGTGTTTTCATGATAAAAAGCTTATATACTTTAATAATAAAGAAAATGCCGCATGCTTATAAAGTTTTATTTGATTTAAGGTTAAGAATATAATCAATTGACTTGACACAATATCCACCAAGGTTTCTTATATAGCCTACTCCACATCTTAAGTTACCATGTTCTTTAATTCTACGAGAAACAAATAAAGGAATGAACAATATAATATATCTTTTAAATTTCATTTTTGAGTTGACTTTTAGCTGTATTATTTATATATTTTTTTGTATTATTAAGTGATTCTTGTTATTTTTTCTTTTTTGGCATTATAATATCAAATTTTTATCAAAAATTACAAACATTGTTTAGTTTGTATATTTTATGCTTGTTATATTTTATATATTGAAAACATCTTATTCATTCTTTTTACTAAACAAGCTTTATTTACATTATTATAAATTAGAATTTTAATTTAATATATGACATGAATTTTTTCGGATGGTTCAGTGAGAAGGGTGTAAAAGAAAATGTAGTTGAACAAAACAAGCTAAATGAAACTAA
>JAQFYD010000668.1:0-16293 GCA_034694225.1 Bourletiella hortensis | reverse complement strand
AAAATAAATATTATCAATTATAAGAAAAGGAAAAAGAATATTATAAGGAATAAAGCAAAGTTAACAAAGGTAAATCGATTAAGTAACGAGTTTACTAATAACTCAAAATATTATATAGATGTGGAATTAATATGGTTCTATCTATAGTGAACATCTGGAAATATGAATGTTATAAATCTATAAGCTGTAATTAATTTTTAAATAAAGTGTGTTCTGGGTTTTCCCCAGGTTAAAAAAAAATTCATTAAATTTTGAATTTCCGTTTTCATCAATTTTTATTATTTAGAATTATAATTGGTTTCTTCTATGTATAAATATATATCTCTTAAGTTTCCTAATCCAGTTTCATAGGGATCATTAAGATATAAATCAATATTGCTTATGTAATATCCTTCATATTCTTTTTGCACTTTAGTTAAATTAGAATCATTTTTAGATAAATAAATTTTATTTACATATTTTGATAATACTAGATTTAAAAATAACAACATTTAATAAACTTGATTTTTATTTTCACTTTATAGTTTCAAAATGATATTCATTTTATTGGTTGATATATTCATTTTCATATTAATTTAATTTATTTGATAAATTAAATATATTTTTATATTTTCTTTGCTAACATATTAATTAATAATATTATTATGTTGATTATCAAGATTATCGTTAATTTTATCGAATTTATACTAATGTAATTTTTACTTTTTAATTTATTATTCAATAATTAAATATTTTAAAAGTCTTTTAATAGATATTATGGTTTAAACATAATGAGTCATGAATATCTCAACTACATAACTTTAATTAAACCAATATCTTATAAAAGAATTTTTAAATTTTATACTGAATTTATTGAATAGTAAGAACATTTTAATAACCAAAGTATTCATGAAAATTAAGTATCAAGAAAAAGGCAAGACTTTTAATCAAAATTTGAAAAATTGATAAATTCGTATAAAGATAAAATTACAAAAATACATAATATAGAAAAAAATTTTGTATAGTCTATTTGAAACTAAGAAAACCGGTTACATTTACGCTTCAACTGCTGCTGTTACATATGCGCATAATATATTAGTACACTTGTGGACAAAATTAAATGAAGCACCTGTTTGGAAAAAAACATGATACTTACAAAACCGATATTTTTACAAAACATAGCTTCTATGCATATAATCAAGCTCTTCAAATTTTATCTACTCTAATATTCTTCATCTTTAGCATTGTAAAATAATCGAAAATATCGCGCGACACAAATATTGAAGCACTTTAAAAAATTCGCTCTTGTGAAGCGTATTCATAATAAATAATAATTTGATAGATCATTTAGTTAGTTTTAAGCTTGATTAAGTCTAAATAGTTATTTTTTACTTATATATTTTAAATAGTTTAGTAGTTTCTTGAGTTCATAAAAAATTCTAGAATTTTGTATTAAGACATTAATATAAAGCCCCTGAGATCTTTTTGATGTATGAAAAATAAATCATAAAAACAATGTATTTAAAATAAACATATTATGTATTAAATGTGGCTTGGTTTATAGCCAAATGGCATATATTTCTTTAAAACCGCTATAATTTGAAATTTCTTGAATGTTTTAAATAGCTATTTATAAGCCGGCATAAAATTTTTTGAACCAATAAATTCTAATTCCTGGTTTTTATATAATCAGGTAAATTCTGAAAAGCATAATTGTTTACATAAGCTTGATTAATAAGCCAAAACTTTATTATCTAAATTAAGAAATTGGTCCAAAATACTCAGTATTTCAAAAAAACTATTTCGAGCTCAAATTCAACTATTATGGTCTCAAAATTATCTGCATAATCAGCTTTATTTGTATTATGTATATCCCGTTCTGTAAGGATGTGACATTTGAAAAAATGCTAATTTAAAATAGCTCATTTTTTAAAATTCTGTTCGCAAGAATATAAATCATGAAAATAATGATTTAATAAAAATAGGCTATACATAATATTCTTATATCTTCCTATTATAACTTAGTTAATTATTTAAAATGGTAGTATTTTGAGCCGATAAATCCCATATTTCTGTAGTATTCTTATATTGGGGTTGTTATTTTTTGAAGTTTAAATCAGCTACAACGCTGATGTTCAAGAAATTCCTTCTAGTTATTATTGTTTCAGTTAATTTGATTGTTTGGTAAGTTAATTTTTAAAAAAAGACAATCAGGTTGCAAATATTTGTCCTTTCTCTGACATTTATTTGATCTTTTTTTAAAACAAATAATAATGAGACAGAAAGAACTTTTCATTTTTTAAAACTCTGTATTAATTACCGTTTAATTAGAGGATTAAATTGATAGTGTCTGAATTCTTTGGATTTACTTCTCATTTCTATATATTTAAAAATAGATTACATAAAATAAGAGCTTTAATACCATTTATTATATAAGAATAAAATTATTTTTATATATGTCTTTAGTTTATTTATTCATGGTGCTTCAATAATTTTGTCCACAAATGTAAAATAAAACATAATCATAGCTTATTATTTTTAAATATAAATATTTTTGAGGAAGTTGATTTATGTTTATCAGATAGTTTCTTAAAGCTACAAATGCTGTTATTTAAAATAGGAATACACAAAACTAAGACTATGTATCCAAAATTATCAGAAAAATAAATTTAAAATTAATAATTATAATTAAACTGTTTTGTATCAATATAAAAATGATAAACATTATAATCACTCAAAAATACACCCAGTTTATTTAAAATTTTACATTTTTTAATAAGCGCAAATCTTAAACATTGCAGTTCCTTTACCAACAGAGTTTCTGGAGTCGGAGCCATAAATGAGAGAAACTTGATTATAACAAGAATTAAATTCCAAATCAGTAGCATTTAAGTAAGAAACACCAATCAATTCATCATTTCCATAATCATCATCATAAAAGAAAACCTTTAAACATGCTTTATTTTTAATTTTCATAAATGTATCAAAAACTATAACATTATCTTCATTTGCATGCTTCATTTTACTTTTTTAATCGATTTCTTTTATATAAAAATATACATCTTTTAAATTACTCATTCCGTACTCATACTTATCATGTAAACGAATGCTTATAGTATCCAAATAATATCTTTTACTTTGACTTGTTCTGAAGGAGTAACATTTACAGGATTTAAGTAATGATTTAAATGAATATAGCATTGAGATAGTTGAGGAAAACTTCATATAATATTGTGTAAAGTTTTATTATTTATACTTATTTGAGATGATCCTAAAAATTTTTATTAAGTTATTGGCTAATTCAATTATAAAGATTCTATAGATCGAAGATTTTATAGATCTTAATCCATTGTTATATTTTTTAAATTTCAAATGAGAATATAAATTAGCAAATTTTTATTTTGTACTAATAGTTTAACTTTAAAATTTTTTATAAATTTACAATTTATAAAATATTTTTTTTGGTAAAACGAGTTTATTATATTAATTGTTAATAAAAATCAATGTTTCAAATTAGAACACCTTGTATTCATATAAACTGTACATTTTACTTTATACTATTTGTAAATAAGATACTGTTATTAATATTTAGATTCTATTTGTAATATTTATTATAAAAGTATGGTTGAAAACTTAATTTCATAATTATTAAATTCGCTAAAGAGCTTGATTAAACGACCCACTAGTGAAGGAGACAATCAGGCATATGTAATCATCTCTCTTATTTCTATTGGTTTCTAAAAAACTAAAAAGACAAGAAAAAAACAAAAAGAATAAATATCCACGGACAGCAGAGTAGCATGGAATTCTGATTTTCTCTGGCGCCCTTGGTGAATTGGTAAATTTAACGAAAATGCCGCCCTAAAATGACTAAATGCCTCCTTAAACTGTCAAAATTAGGTATAAAATTTTCTTTGACATTTTGCCGCCCTTGGCGGGCCGCCACATTCTCTCTGTGGACGCTACGCTGCTGTCCACGGATTAAAAAATATACAAGATTGTTTAATTATAGTTGATAAAAATTCTTAAATAATAAAATTTTTAATAAAATTTAGTTTGAAAATTGAGTTTTTGCTTATTTTTTATTAGATAATTTAATATAATGTTTTATTTTTATAGTTCCTCAATAATTAGTAGCAACTACCGTATTTTACGGGTTTTTTGCTCAAAAAATGTACATTCGATTTGCGCAGAAAACGCGTGAATTTTACAATTTAATTGTTTTCTGCGCAAAATTCTAAATCGAATTACAATTTAATTTTTGTTTCCCATGGGTTAAGTTTCAGATTGAAAGCGTGATCGCTAGTTGTTTTTTGATTTTATATTTAAATATCATAATGAAATAATGGCACCATTAGATACTATTTAGATGGTTTTATTGATATTAGTGTTTAATTTTAAATAATAATAATAATTTTATTAGTATGCACATTTTTTAATAATGTACATGCGATCTGCGCAGAAAACGCGTGAAATACGGTAGTCTTAAATTTTATCTATTAGTAAATTAAACTTTTATTAAAAGCTGAGTAAAAAACAAAAATGGCTTAATTATAACTAGGGGTCAAAACCGTGACAGATGAAACTTGCTCTGTTTTCAATAAATTAGTAAATTATTATATGTTTTTTAATAAAATTAAATAATTTATAATGCATTTAAAAAAGACAAATTTCTGTCTTGGTTTCACATTTTTTGCCAGATTTACAACCGTGATTACTTAATAAGACCCCGTTTTTACTGCATGAAAATATTTTTCAGATTTTAGTCATAATGACGTTTGACAGATCTGTCTTTTTTGGGTCCCCATCTGTCAATTTTTTGGCTTTTTTTTTGAGCCCTAATTATAACTTTATAGATAAATTTAAATTGCTTAATAGAAGCATCAATATTTAAGCATCAATATTTCTATGCTTAAATAATTGTTAAATATATATTATAATAATTGTCTTGAAAGTAAAAATCGAAACTATTAAAATCAAAATTTAGAATTCTTATGATTTGTATGTACCATATTTCACGCGTTTTCTGAGCAATAAAATCGACATATTCTATGCTCAGATCGTATATTTATTTATAAAAAATCTGCATACTAAGAAAAATAATCTTATTTTTCAAAAATAAACAATAATATTAATAAAGTCAAATTAATAGTAACTAATCGCAACATTATTTTCTTTTTGATTTTTATCTATATTTTTAATAAAAAAACAACTAGCGATCACGCTTTTAATCTGATACTAAGACCATGTGAATCAAAAATTAAATTGTGATCAGAATTAAAATTTTTCGCATAAAACGAGCAAAATATAAAATTCAATAATTTTCTGCACATAAAAGGTGTAAAATACTATTAAAGAGATAAAAATTTTAGAAATATTATAATGGTAATTGTAATAATGGCTTTATTATACAAATTTTAAAAAACTATAAAAACGAAAAATAGGTTACTAAGTGGTGCTGGGCAATTAACACGGACACTTTGTGTACGCCGAGAATCGAACTCGCGAGATGTAACATCATTGGTTGACGCCTTACACCACTTGGCCGATAACGGCACAAAAAATTCATAAAATAATCTATATTAATTAATTACATAATTATTTATATATTCAAAATAGTTTTTATGTTATTATAATATGTAGTCTTATTTTACATTTTATATTTTTTTAATTTTAAAGTTAATTATTTAATTTAGTAGATTGCAGAAAATAAAATTAATTATTTAACTTTGGGCTAATAGTTTGATGTATTTATCGTAGTTTAAAATTTAATGTCAATGTATTTCGAATTTAAATAAAGTTAAGGCTTTATTAAGTAGTGTTTGCTTTTAATAATGAAAGACTACCCTCAAAATATTCAACCTTTGAAATATAAGCATATATACATTATATCAAAGTATTTTAATAAATAATAATAATGTAATAAAAATATAAAATAAATAATTCAGATAACTTTTTATTTTTAATTAAAAAACTAAAGTTTACTAAAACAAAAATATTATTTTTGATATTTGATAAATTACTTTTATTTTAGACTTTTTGTAATTTTTTGACTTATAAATATTTGTATTGATTTATCTATAAATTTGTAGATTTATACTCTTCTATACAGCTCATTTTGCGTTTATGAGTTATGTTATTTTGTTTATAAATTTTTTATTTCTCATAAATAAAATATTTTAAAGAACGATTTTGTTTGCTAAATAAAATTATAAATATTAATAATATAATTTTATGTTTTAATTTTATTTTTATCGTAAAAGCTTTGTTTGAATTTAAATTTTATCCTTTAACATTTTTAATTTAATACGTCATCAAAGTCATTATTTTTATAATTAAATAGTATAAGCATTTTTTAAGATTAAATATCAGATATAAATCGATACTAGAATATTTGATTTTTTATTATTATTTTATTAAGCATTATAATTAAACAAAAATTTTATTTCAATGTTTAATAATACAAATAATTTTTTAAATATAAAACCATATTACAACAATTTAAATATATTTGCGGAGAAAGAAATTAAATCTCTATATTTCGGATTTTGATACATTTTCTAACCTGATCAACAAATTTTTGAAATCACATACGAAATTAAATACAAATGTTGTAAATTTTCGAAGTATTAATATAAACAAATAATAAAAATCTCTTGAGGATTTATTAAAATAAAATCACATAGCTTTTCTCAATAAGCACAAATTTCAAACATTACAGTTCCTTCAATTATAGTAAAGTTTCTATAGGATTTATAAATAATATTGAAATAACTATAACAAGTTGAAATATTTAAATAAGTTACATTTAAATAAGAAATACCGATTAAATCATCAAAACCATAATCATCATCATAAAAAGAAAATTTTATACATTTATTGTTTTTAATTTTTAAAAATACTTTATAAGTTATTATGTTGTATTTGTTGACATATTTTATTTTACTTTTGTAGTTGATACTTTTTATATAGAAATATACGTGTTTTAAATTTTTTATTCCATATTCGTAATTTTTATATAATCTGACATTAAGTGAATCTAAATAATATCTTCTAATTTCATTTTCTTGATAATAACAACTACATTTTCTAATTAGTACATTTAATTGATAAACTAAACTAATAGTTAAAAGGCATTTCATAAAAATTTGATAATTTCAAACTTTTTATATAAGTTTGGCTCGCAGATCTTTATTATTTGATTCACTCTAATAAATACATTAATTTAATATCAGTATTAGATACTTAATCATTAATAAATACTTGATTATTTTTTCTTATATTTTGCAGATCATAAATACATAAATATACAAAAAGTTTTGAAAATTCTAAGAAATCTTTTAAAATAATAAAAATTATATAAAAAACAGTCATAAAAATTGATTGTATCTAAAGAACAATTTAAATTTTAAACATGCAAGTGTCAATTATGTTTTTTACTACACATCTAAAGTTTTTGGGCCTTATAACTATAAAAAGCTGAGATTGGCGTGTTTTTTCCAATAGATGCATAAGATTGATCATATTTAGAACCTTCCATTAATATATTATTTTATTTAAAAGTTTATAACTATTAGAAAAAATATCAAATGACAAAATTCATTTCTTAAAAAAATAAATAATTTTGATTAGCATAAATTTTTACTTATTGATTTTTTATTATAAAAACCTTTTTTTTTATCTATGTAATTATTTATTTTAATTTTAATCTATTTTAATTCCATCAAATTTAACTATTCAAACAAAATCCGAAATTTTTGATATCAATTTATAATCTGTATATTGATTGCTACAGGCAGCTTTTTTATTTTAACCTGTTTAGTCCAATGAAGCCAATAACTTAAATCCTATGAATATCATGTCCATATAATTAGCTCTAGGGCTTAAAATCGAGACAAGTGAAACTTGTATATTTTTGAAAAAGAACTTAGCTTCTAATATTTTTATAAATTCTAAATCATATTTATACCTACTTAAAAAAGACAGAATTTTTATGTTTCATACTTTTTGACAAATTTACAGCTGCGACTATAAATAAAGACCCCATTTTGATTTAATAAAATGATGAAACCCCCCAATTGAATTCTGTTTTAGTATTTTTATCACATTTTTATTTTTGCATACATTTTTCGGATTTTGGTCACAATGACGTTTTACTAATCTGTCTTTTTTGATCCCTATCTGTCAGCTTTTACTACCTTTTGTTTGAGTCCTAGCTACAATGTATAAATGAGATGTTTAAAGTTTAAAAATATCAAATTGATTCTATATGATAATGGATTTCTACTTAATTATAGATACGAAAATTTTATGTAAAACAAACTATGATTAGTGGAACAAAACTCAATTATAGCATTTTTGAGCCTATTTTAATTTAACATTTGTTCAATTTTCAAGTTTTATATCATAGATATCTTTAAACATCATTTGTAAGTTGAGAAAAATATCGAATAGTCACAAAATAGAAAAAAATTCACCACTATTCTACAGTATTTACAGCTTTTATGCACAAAAATAGAATGATTTTGTGCAAATAATATGTCAAATAATAAATATTAATTAGATTAATTTAATTAGACAAATCTTAACTTATAATGTCATAATTTTCTCTTAAAAATACATTTTTTATTAATCCACATGAGAAATGTACTAAAACCTGGGTAAAATTTGGGGTAAAAACCTGCAAAAGATAGTAATTCATCAGTTTTAGGTGCAAATCACGTATGAATAAAATTAAAAATATTGAGATTTTTGAAAAATTAAAGATTCTTAAATTATATAAGACAGTGTTTAGTCTTGTTATAATAAACCGTGAAACATTAATTCTAAAAAACCAGCGATAATGCTTTTAATCTGACGATTAATATATTATATGAAAGTTTAATTATGATTCTAAATAAAAATTTGAAAAAAGTGAAGACTAAATTTTACCCGTATTTTGAACATTTTTTGCAGAAAACTCGTGAAAAAACAGGACATATTTAACTTGAAAATAAAATAAATAATAAAGCCCATTTAATTAAACCCCCTTAAATTAGAAAATAACGGGTTTATTTTATTTATGACAAATTTTAATCTTAATACAACCTTTTATAAATTTGTATTTAGATTTAACTTTTGATATAATACCAAAATAACATTTGCAATAATCAACTTTTATATTTTTTAATATTATGTATAAACTTTAATTTCCAATATATTCATCATAAAAAATATCCTTATCATAAAAATCTATTTGAATATTATTTTTTATAATTGGAATAAATATTTCAAAATTTAAATTTCTATTATAATCTGGTTGCTTTATATCTGTGGTAGTGTTATAATCTTTGAATATTAAATATACATCTCTTGTATTAAAAAATTCATATTCATACTTATTTAAAAAAGAAACTGATATATCTCTAATATAATATCCCTTGAAATTATCTATTTCACATTTTGTTGTATTTTTTGTACATGAGTTTTCTTTAAGTATACACGATACAATATTTATTAATAATATCGTATATAAAATTCCTTTATTTTTTCTTTATATGTTATTTTTTATCTTTAATGAAAATCTATATAAGATTCCCCTTAATAAATATTATAAAATATCAATACAAATTACATAGATCATTAACGATAATTTGATTTTCAAAGTAATATTTTAATTAAAATTAAATGATATATTTTTATTAAACCAAACAATTTTAAAAAAATATATATTATTTTTAATATAATCTTGGAAATCAAATCGAAAGTTATTATTTTCTAAAACAAGATAATCAAATCGAAGATAAAATCTGAGATTTAATAAGTTTTTTTTTAAAAAATTTTATACTTTTATGGGTTATGCTTTTTGGACTTTTGGAATTTACTACAGTATTTCATAGGTTTTATGCGCAAAATTTTCGACCAGTTTTTTGCCCATATCTCATGTGAAATTATTAAAAAAGTGGATTTATAAGAGAAAATAAGTACTTAATAAAATAAAAAATGTGAAATTAAATTAAGAAAATTAAAATCTATTATTTGTCAGAATATATGGGCAAAATACTACTAATTTTTTTGCGCATAAAACCTGTGAAATACTGTAGATTGTTTATAAAATTGAATCTACCATATAGATTTGCAACCTTTTTACATTATAGAAATATACTATATATTCGGCAATTTATATTTTATAGCTTACAAATTCAGAAGAATCGGTTTCGAGCTATATTTTACATACTTAAATTATTTAGTTTCATTTAAATCGTTATAGAAGCATTTCTTATTTGCAATTATAAGGTATATTTTTATCATTTTTAAATCTCTTTAAAGTAAATTCTTGCCAACTAAATTTATTAAAGTTTATAATTACTATGAACGATTACAAATATTATATATTCTTAAAATATCTATAAACTTTATAAAAGTACTCTTTAATCTAGATCAGGAGTGGCCAAGTTTTTTTGAAAAAGTGTAAAAGTTTGGAATTTAAAAATTTTTCGGGCCATACCGGGACTTTCCGTAAGTAAGACCACCCGAAAATAAGCCCATGGACCTATAATCGGAGAAACTTTTATACTCGGGAAATATTTGTAAATTTTTACAACTTTAATGTGGTCGTGTTAAAATTTTAAATATAATTTTTTATAAAAATCGAGTCCGTGTTATTTAACAATTTATTCATTTTATTGCTAATTAAAATATGATCAATTGTTTCTTTTAAACATCGTTATAATATACAAGCACTATAATTGATAAAAATTTTCAATGTAAGTATTGTTGTTGCCTGCAAAAATGAATCATTTGCTACAACCATTATATATAAATATGTGACCATTTAAAAAATTATCTTGAATCTTTCTGGAATATCTAGTTGGATAATGGAGAAATGAGATTTACACGAAGAGATATTATAAAACAGTATATAAAATTTAAAATTAAGACCAATCAGATTTGAAGAAAGTATATTAATATAAAATGAATTTTTTACAGGAACTCAAAACTTGCATGAAAATTTATTATTTTTAAATGAAGAAAATGACTCGAACAGTTATAGTGATGATGATACATATAATTCTTGCTAATATAATTTTCTTAATTTTTAATTACCGGGGTTTTCCGATAATAAGGATGGTCTTATATTCGGAAAATTTGGATTTTTTACATAAATATTTTACACCTAAAGTAAGCCCATAGGCTTATATTCGTAAAAAGCCCTTACTTTCGGAAAAAGACTTTATAATCGGAAAATAATTTGGATATTTAATTATCGTAAATATATAGATTTTTAGAAACATTATATATTAAAAATACTAATCAATTGAAAATTAAAAGAATTTTATTAGCAAGAATAATATTTATCACCCACACTATATTTTTTCGAGCCATTTTCTTTATTTTAACATAATAAATTTTCATGCAAGTTTTCAGTTCATGTTAAAAATTAATTTTGTATTGATATATTTTCTTCAAATCATATTGTTGTTAATTATGGATTTGATATACTGTTTTACCGATAAAATCTTGTATAATATACATTTATTTATTATTCAGCTAGATATTCAAGAAATATTTAAGGTAATTCATCAAATGGTCACACATACTTATATTTAAAGGTTGTAGAAAATTTGTAATTTTTGTAGGCAATAATAATACTTACATTGTAATTCTTTATCAATTATAGATGCTTGTATATTACAATTATGCTTAAAAAACAATTAATTGTATTTTAATTGGCAATAAAATGAATAAATCGTTAAATAACAGGAACTCAATTTTGTTTGAAAATCAATATTTAAAATTTTAATGCGGTCGCACTAATAAATAAAAATTTTACAAATATTTTCCGAATATAAAGGTTTTTCCGATTATAAGTCCATGGGCTTATTTACGGAAAACCCCGGTAACTATTATTTTATATATATAATATTTTCTAAAAAAATCAATTTATGATTATTTGTATATTTAAATAATTTTCCGATTATAAAGACTTTTTCCGAAAATAAGAGCCTTTTCCGAATATAAGTCCATGGGCTTACTTAAGTTGCAAATTATTTTTCGAAAAAATCCGAATTTTGCGAATATAAGTGCATCCTTATTTTCGGAAAATCCCGTAATACAACATTTGTAAATAAAGATGATTTCATTATTTGTTTCTTTTATATTTAAATGTTTACAGATTATATTATTTATATTTTATGTTTATCTAATATATTAAGATTTACATTAATGGATGTAATGAAATATTAATCCCCTTCTAATATTAAAACTTTTAATTATAGAAAATAATACAAAAATAAAGTAAGCAAATTTTTTAATGTGCTCTTTTTTTATCACATAATAATTTAATTTGAGCTTGGTAAAACATAGTTTTTTAAAGCTAATAAAATTATTTTGTAATTTTTTAATTAATTTAATAATATAATTTGCTCAAACATAATATACATCTCATAGATTATATTCATTTTATTATTATAGATTTTATATTTAAGCTTTTCTTATTTTTGAAAATTTTCTTAATATATTTTTTCGCTAACTACTTCATACATTGTACTTTTAAAATTTTTTGATGTAATAGGTATTTTTTAATATTATTGATCGATTGTATTTTCATATTTTATTTTCTTATTTATTAATTTGCTTTAAGTGTTTTATTTGTACTTTGATTCTAAATTTTATTTAAAGCTTTTTCATGTAAAAGGAACTGAGAATTTTTTAAAAATTAATTTCGTGTTTTAAAGAATACTAAAAATGCACTTGTAATATCTCAAAAAATATAAGAAATTTTACACTTAAGTTCTAAGTAGAAAACATATCAAGCTTCAATTATATTTATTAAATTATGTATAGAATTATTTTAGTCAAATTTTATACAAGTTTAATTATTGATATAATTTTTGAGCTGTTTTTAAATAGTACGCAATCCATTTTAAAACAGATATAAATGAAAAGTTAGATTAAGATTATTTGAAGTTATTGTTTAATATTTAATGTTGATTTTAAAAATAAGTCTCAATTTAGTATAGAGAGATTTTTCAAGAAATTTGAATTATCATGAAAACATGTATCCATTTTATATATAACTGATATAAAAACTAATTAACTTAGTTCAAAAATTGTAAGTTTTAAGAACTTAAAAGTATTTTATATATTGAATTCCGACTTTACTTTGGTAATAACCAACTATTGGGGGCAGTCAGACATATGACATCATAATAAACCATAAGACAAAATATTGGTTTAAAATAATTTAACAAGATTAATTTTTATTATATTTTTATTTAATAAATATGTTTATATTAAATATGTTATTTTATTTTTTTATTCGGTTAATTTGAAAATTAACCATGTTTAACAGTAATGATTTCACATTACGTCATATGTCTGACTGTCCCCAATAGTTGGTTATTACCCTTTTACTTTATAATTAGATCTTATTAATTAGCTTAAAATCCAATAAAAATAAAAATTCGTATAAGTGGCGATTACATTCATGAAAGATTCTACTGTTAATATCTTAGAATATATGATTCTGTATTTTTCTGGTTCTGTATAAGAGCTCAATGATAGAAGTAGATATAATTCAGGAGGAATCGTCTATCCTAAAATTATTTTATAGAATTTTTACTAATTAAAGTAAATAAAATACGTATTAGAACATTTTTAGTAATTTCCAAAATTACTTATACTTGATTTATAATATAAATCTGAAAATAACAAAGAATTATTCGTTTCTCGGATTTTTTTCTTTGTGATTAAAAAATTAAATTCTATGCCAGTACTGTTCAAGAATTAAGCAATAAAGTATGTTAATATTCAATAAAAGTAAGTTATTTTATACCAAAAATACACAAATTTAAAAAAATTATATTTATCATCTAAGCTTCAAAGGGAAGAGACTATTTTGTAAATTTCAAATCCCAATCAAATAGATGAATCTATATATTATTAAAATCTATATCAAATATTTTAATTTCAGTATATTTAGCTTTTAAACTGTTTTCTCACAAAAATTTATTCAAGTTTATTTAGGGTTTAAATCATGATTTTTTGATTTCTAATTATTAAAAAATTATGATTTTCATAAAATAATACTAAAATAGAATAAAATTTTGATACACGTAATTTTAACATGTTCGACTATTTACTTTTTATGATTTATTTAAAATTCTAATAAATATTAAAATTCATCTGAACTTTTAATATATCTATCATGAATTTAATCACCAAGAACAAAATTAATTAAGAACAATTAAATAATTAATAAAATTTTTATTAATAAGCTTAAAAATCTTTCTTAAATAAAAACATGAAAAACTTTTTATTTCATTCTGTTCTTTTTTGTTCTGTGCCATTATATGAATTATATAAATGTAAACAAGATAATTTAATATCAGGAAAAGAAGATGGAAAATATTATTTAAAATCTGTAAGTGTACATTTATATAAAGAACATGAATATATAAGATACAACTTAAAAGACGTATATTTTGAAATAAAAGAAAAGAATTATAAAAGTAAAATAAAGAATAGTAGAAATAATACAATAATTTATAATACATTTATAAAATTGGAAAATTATGAAAAAATTAAATTTGATTTTTATGATGATGATTATGGCTATGATCAATTTATTGGTGTTTCTTATTTAGATTTCTTCGATTTTTCTTTCAATAATTGTTATTGTTATAAATCTGTTATTTGGAATTCTGAAATAAACATATCTTCTAACAAAGGCACAGTTGTATTTAAGGTATGTGCTTTGTAAAAAATCTAATACATTTCTTTTATATTAAACTTTTATATTATTGATATCTGAAAATAATAATTCTAATAATATATGTGTAGGGCTCTTAATCGAGACAAGTGGAATTTGCCCGTTTTTTAAAAATAACTTCACATTTAATCATTTATTTGTTTTTAATATTATTTTATAACTTATTTAAAAGCTATATTTCTGTCCAATTTTGTCACTTTTTACAGATTTACACATGTGATTATAAGAGCCCTATTTTTATATTAAGAAATAACACCAACACTGGCAAAATTCTTTTTTTGTTGAAACAATTAATAGTAAAAAAATATATTCTTAGTATTTTTACCCCATTTTTGCTTCAAGAAACATGTTTCAGGTTCTAACAATAATGGCATTTTACATATATGTCTTTTTCGGTTCTCAATAAGTCATTTTTTTGAGTCCTAAATATGAGATTATTTATTGTTCCTCTAAAAATTAATCCTTAATTTTATATCGTTAGCATGGCCTTAAAGTGTGCATACGTCATTATGACGATGATTTAATTGAAGCACAAAATTTATAATTAAAACTCTACCCTAGCCCATATACATAAAACAAACAAACTCAAACCTTCTCAAAAATCTTAACAGTGTTAAAATGATTATAAATTTAATAGTTTAATACACATTTAGTTTAAATTTAAATCATTTGATTTGATAGCTCAAACGTTCTATAAAGTTTTCTATTATAATTTTGGTTGAAAAGAAAATTTTTTATCATAATGAAGTATGCACACATTTATGGTCACACTACCGCAGAATCTTTAAATGTAAATTTATATAATTTCATGAACGAGATGGCTTTAATATAAGTTTTATACATTTATCAACATGTTTATTTAAAAGTTTTTCTTCTTTATGCTGCATTTCCGTTCTTTCTAATCATTATTTAGAGAATTTTGCTCTGTTTGTTAAATTTGATATTTCAATAAAAACATCCATATTATCGCAATTTTTTTCAGAAATCTATACCATTTTTATTTGCTGTTCGTCCTATTTTAATCAATTTTCGTCTTTTTTATTTGGCTTTTGTCTTTTTGCAAATCGATTTCGTCTTTTATAAATCACTTTCGTCTATTTTAATAAAATAAAAGGACGAAATAAATAATTGCATATAAAACTGGTTAAATCAAACAGAAAATCAAAATTTTCGTACTAGAGTTTTTAAGACTTGTTTTTTAATTATAAAAAGTTCATTTGAAGTTTAAAATTGCTTAGTTGTATTTAGAAATACAACTCAAGATGTACAAAATTGTATCTTAAAATAAACTAACACAAGTTTGAAAAGAACACAAATTTTGATTATTAAAAATGTTAAGCTTCTCATAATTTATAGTTTTAATCATTACAATAGGTGATCTGAACAGTATTATCATAAACAATAAATAACTTGCTTGTGACTTTATAGCTGATCTAATATACTTGTAAAAAATTTAAAATTTTTTATCTAAATAAATGAAAACTGAAAATTATTTTTTAAATGGTTTTCATAACTACCTTTATGGTAGTGAACTTTGCCATTTATTTTTACTATAATTTATT
>JAQFYD010000667.1:0-16307 GCA_034694225.1 Bourletiella hortensis | reverse complement strand
ATTCGAAAATATTTCAAGTTGCTTACTCTGTGCTTGCTGTGTTCCGCCTGGGACTATTTTACTATTCATTTTCGTGACTATCTTGTCCTTTCTTGCGGTTTAAGCTTAGAACGTATAAGTTTTGAAAAGGATCAACGAGACGAGGATAATTATTAATGGAGATGATGATGACAGTGATTATGGGTATACAAAGAATGGCGGCATGCCTTCATCTTTTATCCACGATTATAATAGTTCCTGCGTCTATCCTGCTAACATGAGCGTATGGAAAAGAAGAACCTTTCCGGTTGGACTCTACTGTACCGGAGCTCTTGTGACGTGATGTGAACCACATGAGGAACTGACACCCAACTGAGCTATGAAACCCGTCTCTTCGGTTGTAGTTCATGTCCGTATGCGTTCTATTCAGCTTGGTTAATAGGAATCTGATGTGACATGCTGTCACTCACACAAACCTTCGCATTCACTGTTATTGATTGGATGTAGAAAATGTTCCAAATTGGCATGGATTAGAGCTATTAAAAATTTGCCCCAGAATCCATGACACTTGCTTTTCATCATGTTATCATCATCACCATCATCGATCAAATTATGGAATCCTTCACGTGTCCGTAATCTTTATGAATTTCAGTCTCGTACGAACTTCCGAAATGGCCTAAACTACTAGGCTTATATTGATGATGATGAAAACTTGCATCATGCAATGTATTCTGTAGCGGCGGCCATAATGATGGAGCTCATAGCTTTACCATGGTTACTTTAATAAATCATGTTCACAGAAACAAATGCACATGCCGTTATCACTAAGATTCCCCTTCGGTCAGCTGCACGAGGGAATGGCTGACCAAGTGAGTTCTATGAACATGTACCAATAATTATCTTAGGCCCTTTGTTTTTGCCGATTGTGAAGAATTTTTCTCTTTGGGAGTGATAATAATTCTTCCATGATACACTTGAGTGTTTTCAAGCATAGCCTTGCCCGTCTCCTTCCTCTATCTCGTACGTAATGAGAGCATCTTTCTTTGAACAGCAGGCTAATTTAATTTGATCTCATGTAATTAATTACTAAGCCCTTGCTTCTACTTCGACCAGGGTGTTCGTCTTCCTTCTACTCTTATTCTCTCAGCTGTATTCCGCCGATTTCGGCTTCCTCCAGCCTTATAGTCAATGTCGATAGTGCATTATGGTTACCAGCTAATTAATAAACGGCTCAAAGACTCGTGCAGTTCCCAGCCTGGTTCACTTTGAGCCTCTGTGGATCATAATGATAATATTTCTGGGATGAAAAATCAAATTAGAAAAGAAAATTAGTTTTCTTTTGGAGGACAACCGTTTGTTGCCGTCTGGACGGGGCGCAAGAGGCAACGGCAAACGTTGAAGGGACACATTCCTTCAAGTCTTTGTTGGAAAAATGCTTCTGGCAATTACGGGCTGACGTTGTCCAGTTTCCAAGGCACAAACCATGTTTGTTGTTCCCGTTATTCCATCAAGAGGTACCCGAAGCCATTCTAATAACTACGCTAAACGCAGAATGTATTCGTAATAATTGCAAGGTTGGCGAGATGGGAATTAATACTGGTGCAATTATTGTGCAAAATATAGGAATCGTAAACGTGGGTGAACTGCAGGGTTTACAGCACTTGAAAAGAAACTAATAAAATGGGTACATGAAACGTTTGACTACTATAATGTTTATGTGTATTTCCTTTGTTCACTAATTGCAAGTTTCGCTGACATTGATGAGACGGTGCGGTTGCTGGGTTTAAGTCTCGTTCCTCTTAAGAACGAATAACGTTTTGCCTCCCTAGGGTCGAATATAATTGCATAAAGGGAATGATTCCTGTCATAACCAGTAACATCCTTAGAACTGCACACATCAAGCGTCCAGCCTATAAGATACGGGCATCCACTGTCACCCTATACATCTGTAGAGGGTGACATGGTTAAATGCTGGAAATTTATTCACGGGTACGTCGTATGTAACGCTGTTCACTAAACCGAGCCTTGGATTTCCCTTTTAAATGATGTACAGAGAGAGCTTGTACGACACTATGCAAACCAGCATTATGTCCAGCTCGTTAGGCTGAATACACAGCCAGATTAAAGTTTGGCCTCTTTGTGCACCGGCGCTATCATTATTGTGATTGAGGAGAGGCAAAAAGGAATGGACAGATGAATTCCCAAATTTTGTATCCGTAATCCGTACCATGCTGCAGTTGTGCTCTAAAGTTGAGCAGAATTGACCCGATTTACTTTGATGCGAAGGAGCAAAAAGGAAACTATACAACTGGACAAAATTTTGTACACGGAAGGGATGAGCTTTTGTTACGCTATAAACGTCTGAGTCTGGTCTGGCTGACTTAATAAAGCCCAGACGTTGCTTCATAGAATTTCCCTTTTGTTTTTCTTTTGAACATGTCATCCCCAGGATTCGCAAGAATAGCTGTATTTTGGCTATCCTGTTAGATCTCCTCCGTCTACAGCTCCAAATTTATGTACGCCTTGTCTTTAGTTACAATGATCTTATAGAAGAAATGGGGAAAAGTGTGAGTGATTGAGTTGTATTTGGATTGCGTCACCCATAAAAAGGACAATAAGACTTTTTTTCTGAGCTCAAACGCCTCCTGGCTGCTCTTTTGTTGGAAAAGCCTTTGATTTTTACGTACGGAATGCAATAAAATCCGCTAAATTGACTTTCTCTGCTTTCACTTTCTTCGTCATTATTGTAAATCCAGCCTGACCAGTCAACTGGTACGACGACTTGCTCTGTAACAACTCACAGCTGCTCAAGCCTTGTCTGGATACAAGAAGGAATAAATTACAGATCCAATATTACTTCCAAAAATAATGCATGAAGCTTGTGCACTACGGAGAAGCCAAACACAACAAAGGCATCATCACAGTTACTGCCCCCGCAGCCCATCGCGCGTGTTCCTAATATTTTCAAGTAGCGGAGCCGAAATACTGTGTCGTCCTTCCTTTATGAATTCGGTCGTTTTTAAATAGTGACAAGGGATTCTACCCGTCTGTTTGTGTCTTTCATGAGAGCTGATCTCTACGCATTTAACAAAGCACTCCACGCCCGGTTTACTTAGCTTGATTAAAACCCTCTCTTTCAGTATCTGCCCTTTTCCGCACCAGCTTACGATACTCATTCAATGAAAATCGATGCCTACCATTTCGTAACCCAAAAATGGTTCCTATTATTATGGATATGACCGTAGTATAGAACAAGACAAAAATAAAAAACAAGAACAGAGTGCTGTTCCTCTTTTTTTATAGTATTTCTCTTTTATTTCTTCCTCAAGTTCTCTCACATGTTCACACGCAAGACATAATGTACATGTACCCGCTCACAAACACGTACACATTACGTACTTTGGCATAGGCCCCCATCACACTAAACTACTTTACAGACTAATATGCAGATTTATCTTCCTTCTTGTTCTTCTCCATATTAATAAAGCCGGTCCTTTTCAAGCAAAGCACGGAGAGGTGATCTCTGAAACTACTATCACCATAATACTGTTTCGTTGAACCCTTTTTTTCTAAAACTTGTACATTATATTATTATGTATATATTTATGTAACGCTGGCCCGGGTAGGAAAATTCAAGTATCGTACACTCTAACCGCATCATATATTACATTAAACACACGCAAAAATCTTCCTGACTGATTGTTGCAACGCAATGTTTGAGTTGCCTCACAAGAAATGTAACATAGTTCTGTCACTACTTTTAAATATTGTTCATAAGCACTAATACAGTTTTATTATCATAATAATAATTAGAATGATAGAATTTGGCGTCTCATTTCATCACTCTTATAAATAATTACAATTAAGTTAAATTATAATAATAGCACTCCATAAGTTCATCCTCACACGTAAACATTAGTTAATTATAATCTGTATTGAATAGCTCCAATATGTCCATCAAAGTTCAAAAAGCGTCAGAAATATTAACGCGTCGTAAGTAGAGCACCACCATCAGGACTCACATTATATTATTATGTTCAATTATAATCACAATTTCCCAACACATATGTAGACATACCACAACGCTCGCCACAATGGTCTTGAATGATTCAGTAGAGCAAAGATATGAGTAGTACGAATTATTATTATTATTCATAACACACGCCAACACATTACGCAAAAACAAGCCCACAACTCCCGTATTCGTGTTTTACTCATGTAAGCAATAAGAATACACACACATTTTACAAAAATAATACCAAAAAAATGAGTGAGCTCCTGCCACTGAGACACAGCGTCTTATAGAGTAGAGAAAGAGGACATTAGCTATAGTTGCAACAGGTAGACGTAATAAATCTTCCAATAAGAAGAGAGGTTGTTATATAATATGAGAAAACTACAGTGATTACTTTGTCAGCCCTGTCATCAGCCAATTTCTCATTCTAGTTTTTTTTTCTGAAAACGAACAGAGGAAAACAAATCTTCACACTCCACAAGAAATTCTAGCTATTGTGGATTAGTTCCACTCAATGAGGAAATGACATTCGTTCGTGCTGGCAGGAATGTAGCACCACTAGACAACATGCTCACATACTAATAGAAAGAATAGCAACCAGGCGTCTATGGCTATACCTGGTCCGTCATCATACGAACATATAACGTAATATATTTATATCATGACCGTTGTAACTACATTGCCTTGCCGATCACAACAATAAGTTGCTCTTTGAACGGCACTATTCTTAATTTAAGATGAAGACCATGTAAATATTTTCATCCCTTCCCGTACATTTTCCTCATCTGTCCTTGCAGTTAAAGGAGGAAGCATTACCACCACTTACGCTCTTCTTTATTTTATTTCAATAAATTCTGCATTTTCAATTCATTTGCATTCTCTCGGCATTTGCCTATATAGATAACATGAAAAGATATCCTGGAAAAAGTACATTACAAACGGCATCGTTATGGAAAAAAATTATCACAACTATGACTGTAGAACAAGGCAAATTTAACAATTAAATAACCTACTCCTCCGTAAGGAATCATTCAAATCATTTGTTCAACAGGTTAAAGTAAGGAGTAGTAGTAGCGTGCAGGAAGCATTGTTTCACAACTTTTTTATACCACCAGCACGCAATTAATTACGCGTAAATTACAGTCTACTTTTGTGATAATAATAATAACAATAATAAAAGCGATTATAGGAATTCATACAGCATCCCCCCACAAATTATTCTTCCTCTTTGTCCCCCAAGAATATCAGATCCAAGTACATAGGCGATGATAGTGGGCACAGGAAAGAATAAAAGTTATAGAAGGAACAGGGGGTAAGACGGTTGCCATACCGACCGGGGTCCCCTATGATGTCATCTTGTGCTCATGACATACTTCCATGTAGTCCGGATTGTGCGTTATCATCTTCACCATGTCCTTCAGGAGCATGTACCGCGGAATTATTGGATAATACTTAGCCGATGTGTACTCCGACTGCAATAGAAAATAAGGTGTCATCAGCATCAACTCCGTGTATTAAGGTAGACTTATCCATCTACACGCGACCTAAGTGAGTCAAAAACCATGCCTAAATACAAGATTCTCAACGAGCATCTCTACAGCCAATGATGTCTCCTTCCCAAACGCCATAAAGCTTGATGACTGAAGCATCTAACCCACCTATAGTCATACCCATTAGCAGTTTTCTTAAACTTCCTTCAGGTTCAGGACATGCCTCGATCATACTGTCATCCAATAACCCATCCAGCCAATCGAATGAGCTCCATTAAATATTAGTGCTGAATATTCAACTTCGCCGTTTCCTATTAATACCAGCTCACACTTTACCAATGCTCCTACACCGAGGCAGACAACAGCTTTGCCATAGGCGCGCGCACTATACCTACTTCAGCACTTCTTTTTTACACCCCACGGAAAATCACAATATTCAGCACACCAAATCATTTGCGGATCTGCTACCATCAATGATGACACAGCAACTGAACATCAATATGAAGCACGTTTTCAACACAAATGAGTCTGATGAGATGAATACAAGCGACTCTGTCATTCAACTCCCACACCTAATCTCCGTCAGCGAGGCTCTATCGCTGACAATGACTAATATCAATACTTAACACTGAGTGAGGACAGGATGAAATGATCCGCGTAATCCAATGCGATAAAGCGTAATCCAGCGATTACTTACAACTATCACACGACTGTCTTCCCATTACACTTCTATTTTCTTCGTACATTTCATTACTTAACGTCTTCCATATTTTCAAGGTCAACAGACAAATTTGCCAAAAGAAATACAGTCTTCCTCCTACCCCATCTTCGTCGGGCGTGATTAATGACACTGTCACAGCTCCTGTTTCCACATTTTTCATCAAGCTAGTAAATTGAACAGGCACCATTGCTCACTCAGCTTTCCCCACATTTACAAATTCTTCGTTCATTTGAGCGCAAGGACGGAGACACTAGAACTCTTTCGGAAACAGTCTTTCCTAGTCTATTTGCGGTTTCCGACCAATCATACGTTCCCTACATGCTCAGCACCCTTCGTCAGTTTCGTATTCAGTACTAAACGTACACGCATTCAGCTCAAGTAAAATTTTTCTCTCAGCATACACGGTAGAACAGACGAGTACCAAAACGTTCTCATCGATATCGGCCCTACCCTGCTCACACTAATAAAGTTGAATAGCAGTAAATTGACTTGTATTAAGTGCGCCCAAACACTGACACAAAATAATAATTGCGACGCAAGTTTCAGTTTAAGAGGAAAACCTTTTTACATTCCATAGCTTACCTAGAAGCAATCAGCCAATGAGGAGAATTCAATAATTTAAAGCGACAGCCGGTCATTCGCTCGCGTTGATTTTGCATATGCACTACTGTTCCCATTCCAACTGCTAAAAAGTTTTAGTTTCCTAGCTTCTATGCATCATCGTCAAATCCCTAATCTAGGGCTTTCTTTCTCACTCAAGTCGCAATTCATTCCCTTTCCATAAACACCAATAAATACTACAGCCCATACCAGAGTCTATAGTCCAGGATATAATGTTAATAGTATCAACAGTATACCTTAAGACCCAAAGGACTTTCTTGTCACGCAACATATCCCAAAAGAATACGAAACAGTAAACACAGAAATGCGCCGAGGCCACAAAAACAATAAGTTTTAAATTCAGAAACATGGCTTTCCCCCTGTTGCCCTTGCCATGTTACTGAAAGATGTTCTCGTATACTAGCTACATGTTTCAGCCAAGTCATGCCTACACTGTCATTCATGTCGAACAGTCCACACTATGTTTAATTCCACGGCCAGCTGACAAACTACCCGACTAACAAAAAGAATCAACGAAGGAGTGGACAAGGCTACCAAGCATTTACACTCTCCCACTTGATGGTTACCCCGAAGAGAAAGTGAACTTTCACTTCTGACTGCGCATAGGAGCGCTACAGGAGCTCACGAACAGAAAAGATCCTTACTACCTCATTGCTATGTCTGCAGCGTCCTCGCCTCTCCCTCCGTCTGTAGGCACTAGTCGTCATCTTTATTAAGCTTACTTCTCCCTTGATCCTCTTCCCTTTCAGACCCATGGACAAAGCATTCCACTTAAGTAACCTACGTCACTCCAACTACTGACAGTTCATCCTTTTGGACTATTACAGCCTCTGTCAGAGGAATATAGACCCCGGAACATTACCAGTTTAGCTCTACCTGCGCCATGCCCTTTATTCGGCATTATAATTATAATGACAGTGATTATATACCTATACGATTCAGCACAGATTTAAACTAAATAAACGCGATTAGCAAAGTAGTCTGACCCCCACCAGTCACCCCATTTCAAGAAAGTACAGGATGAAGTACCAGTTGCATTTATTACTCAATTTATTATACTTCCGAACCAACATTTACCAAGACGACAACGGCTCAGAAGACCATAAAATTCCAATGATGAACTTCAGTTTCAAACTCACGCCGTGGAAGGGTCCCCAGACACACGCTATATAGAGGAAAGGGCTTGTAATCACGAATTTAATGCTCGTTCTCTTTCATGCTTTCTCTGCGGTATACTACACTCCCTCCTACTTAGTTAGCCCGTCTTTTACCTATTAGACAGGAGACCATCTGTCTCTGTCACATTCAATTTTTGTCCCGCATGCACATCCTAAACTCAGCAGCCCCACTAATTTATTCAAGCAGACTCTATTCGAACATAATAATGCGATTCAAAGCTTCACATTTATAGTCACTATCTATTTGTTTCTCCCGAAGTTTACACCCACAGAAGGCTTGTAACTTCACTTTTTGCCCTTCCTCTGAATCTAGATGAGGCCTAATAATGTGGCTTCCTCATACGCGCTATAACAAGCACTAATCCAAATCACGGGTAAAAATATCGAAGCGATTGGATGCGTTACGGCCACAAGATTTTTTGAGGTTCCAATACGTAATTTCGCACTGCCGCCCGGTACGCGAATTTTTCATGTTAACCCCTTTGACACCGAGGGTCCTTTAATCAGGTAAATGAAAAGAACACTTACCGTCAATTCTCTGATTAGATTCCGTAAGCCAGCGTATCTCTTCAAAAGACGGTACAGATCATTAATTAACTGCGTATTTTCTGCCTCGATCTGCACAGAAGTCATGTCTGAAAAATGAAAAAAAAATGGTCATTAAAGAAGTCCTTCGAATGCTTCAGCCATTATTTGCAAATTTATCTAACAGCTAGGTCTACAAATGCTACGGAAAACGATCTAAAACATTTAAGCACAGTATTCGGCACACATATGATCCACTAGTGGTAGCATCTGATACTATACCGGTGTAGACACTATAATCACTGGCTAATTATACCATAACGTAATGACTTGTATTCGCTAAGAAATACGCGATTCTATGACTACAACAAAAGACGCCTTTCGCTAATCTACTGTTGTAGGGAGCCCTAAATCGACAAAATTAAGAATTCCACTATGTACAAACATGAAGGCTATGAGTAAGGCTGGAACTATTCACGATTCAGTAACTTCTACTCTCACTAACAGACCACATCATGTCCTCGTCAATTTTTGCATTATATATTGGCCACCCAACTTACTGCTTCGGAAAGTAACAAAGAACCACCAAAGGCGATGGTAACAGAGGTTCACCGTAAGTTCCTTCCTTCGGTGTCATCACGACAACCTCCCAAATGTCACGCAAGTCAAACATCGGTTGCTACAAGGCACAAATGTACGACAAGATCAACCGAAAAGCACAAGACCCCGAGCGCTGGAGGCCACAACGAAAAGAAAGAGTATCCCGAAGACTGATTTCTTTCAACAAGCGGAAGAAACTTCCGCCACAGCTGAAATCTTGAAAAAGATGTATGTCTCCTAAGCGCTATTGCCCTCACTCACTAAATTTTTGAAAACTTTTTATCCTGCGTCGTGCTGTTAGGTGCAAGCTCTAAATCAGATGCTAGTGCAGCCCCTAATATATTTTGTGTGTAAAATTTCTATTGTATTCGAAACTCATGTCTCGCCTCACACGGCCATAACTCCTTTAACATATGAAGTTAAAAAGTGGAAAAAGTAGAACAGCCCTGCTCCGCCGAAAAATGCAAAAGAGCTGTAAGCAGGTAGATATTCAGAATCATATTTGAGCGGTGTGTGTTAAACAAACAGCTCAAATTATAACGCATACTCATTGCTTCATCGTCTCCTTCATTTTTAAACTTCACGAGAGACAGCGTTTAGGCATTAAAATGGAGTTCTCGAGGAACGCATTCAATCCCCACCGGGCAAATAACAACAATGCAAGAACGTACGTGGAGGAAAACAAGATAAACATACGGCAAAAGGGCGTTGAGAATTCGCTCACAGCGAAATGGCTGACTTAAAAATTAAGAAAAAAGGGGAACATACACAACACACGTCTTACATGACGGCAGGCGGCTCAGCAATAATACAAAGACTACCCTTCATTAAGCTGTACTGTAACTGGCCAAACTTCTGCAGATCCTATTAGAACCCCCGTAGCATAAATAAGCTCAAAAACTACAAGTGAATGGTGTCACATTTGAAACAGCAAGGAACAATGGAAGGACCAACGCAAGGGGCGCAATTTCTTCCAGTCATTTGAAAACTCCACCCTCAGAATATGAGCATGAATTAAGAGCAGCAGCAAAAATAACACATGAGCAACTTTTGTGCAAAAGAAAGAGGACAAGCAAACGAGCGAATAAAACAGAGTTCAACATGATGAAGACGACAGTAGAAACGGTAACAGCAGGAACAGCAATGGAAGGAAAAGTTTCTCCTCGTTTCTTTCACCTTCTAATCTCTCCTTCTCTTCTCGTATTCTTTCTTCATTGTCCACAGAGGCTTTTTCTGACGGCTTTAGCTGAACCTTTTCCAGTGCAACACAAGCTCTTAGGACGTATGTTCCTACGGGCTCTTGTTTCTCTTGCTTCGGGACCTCAAGAAGCGTCCAATACTGAGTTTCTAGTCGAACAACTTCCTGCAAATAGAAAATTACAAATTAATCAACCATCTCATATGTACAAGAAGACACACATACACACACACGCTTCCATCACATTTCACGCAGCCCTGTTCAGTGAGGATGTCTATCCCACCAATCAATCTAAACTCTTGCCATTGTATGTTCTCGAAGCTTATCTTCCCCAGTCTCTTCTGCCCGCTGACGCACTGACGACGACTAACTTTCCACAAAGAGCTCACTGCTTTAGCGTCAGATTTTAACACCTTTATTACTGTGACAGTACCGGACTGCTGAGAGCTAAAGACTATAAATGGGAACGGAACGGAAGGAAAACAAAGCCAACTTCCCAATTAGAAGTTTCCTCTTCGTGCAAGTGTTCAGCCAAATCCTCCAAATGGACTCTAAGGTAATTCGCACGTTTACTCCATGTCTTTTTTCCACACTAAGCTTGTCGGATAAGCTACTATACGAAAGTCAGGTTAAAATTAGTTTCCCAAATTAGACCATAATGGCTCTTGAACAACGTCAGTCATTACTGTTGGGCCTGGAAGGCAAACCGTTGAGACTATCATGTCGTATGGACCGATCTTGTTCTTCATGGCCAGAATGAATATCACAAGGGACGAAAGAAATTTGTCTTCCCATATTTCTTACATTGCAACATTTGTCTAAGTACGTCTCCGCTGATCACAGAGTAAACTACACGATCGTCATCATTATTTTCATCATCAACGTAGTGATGACGGTAATGTGAGCAAGCTGGGAACAAATATTTGCACACCATCACTGCTACACGTATCAACTACTACTACTACGGCTGCTACAATTTCCTACTTCTCCTCCTATCGCACATACCCACACCCTAGAAAGTGTTTCAGTATGCAAGAATGCTGGAAGCGCACAATTCCCAAGGGGCAGACACAGAGAAGGAGACAAAGTATCAAAGACCAACTTGCGTACGCCTCAGTAGGTAAGAATTACAACAAAGGAAGATGATATTCATCATTCTTTACGTACAGATCACTCTGTTGCGAAAATAATAGTAACAATCGTCACCACTGCACTGGTGCTTTCTCTTCGGGGAATGACCTGCAGATGATGACGCTGATCATTTCGTTCATACGTTGAAGCCTAGCCTACCCACAATTATTTTATTCTTATTCTCCTTACCTTAGGCTCCCGTCATTTGTCTATGCTCGTCGCACATTTACTCCTCTCTCGCAGCTGCCTGCTTGGTCCCCAAGAGAAAAACTTTTCACTGCACCCTCAATTTCGCCATCATAATCATCATTCATGCCGAGAGGATGACGGAGCAAGTCTCTAAAAAGTACTTCAAGTCTGAGTCTATGGCTTTCTGTCGTCTCTTTTCAAACTTTCTTTACTTTCTACAACTAAAGCACTCACCGTCCTCAACTAGATATGCGCAATAGCCTACGATTATAGCAATTCAAGTCCACATATGTTCTGGAACAAAGTGCCTCCAGGCCTGATATAGGCTCCTTCAAGTCAATTCCTTCCTGACTACATAGAAAGAAGTCCTTTGAATTTTTCACACACGCATACATGAGTTCTCATCTATGCATCACAATTTCCCCAACCTCTTCAAGCTAGTCTCCTTCGAGGCTCACAGGCATCTGTCTATAACTTATTGCCCTACTGTTCAAAATTACTAGGGGGACATAATTAGCAAGATTCCTCGAATGAGTGGATTTCATCTTCCATACAGCCTCCAGCCTGTCTTTGTCACCCCGTCAACAGACTGACTATCTAAATATTCAATTTCAGGGCGATCTACCAAGCCCAGCCAACAATTCGGGCCAACTGCCTGCCTCGGAACCTTTTTAATTTTACAAAAAGGAAAACGCCTCAGGCATATACCGGCAACTACGTGGAGCAAGTCATTCTGATGGGACAACATTCTTGACTCGACTAGCTATAAGGAGTGTTCCTGGTCCCGTACACCGCCACCAGCATCACCACCTGTCTTCCTTTCGCCATCACCGATCACCACGTTCCAGAAAGGCATTTGTCCGAGGTATAATTGTCCTCGTTTACAGAACTGGTGAAGTCAAATCGACCTCCTATAGTGAAATTTACAAGTTAATAGCGTAAGCAACGCATCTAAATTGGTTCCAGCTCAAGCTGGCGCAGTTACACTGGGTGATACTAACAATGAAACATCAGGAATATTCCTTTCCCTCCTTCTCAACTTCCTCCCAGTTCCTACTAATCAACAGCTGCTAAAAGGACCACTTGCCATGACAAGCAAAAACATATCTATAAAGGAAATTTTCAACATTAGACAACCTACAGGGCTCCCGCGTTGACGATGATGAGGTCTCTTTTGAACTCTTGGCAATTCTATTCTGACTTCTACTCTCTCTCTCTCTCTCTGTCTCTTTCATGTGCTTCACCATTGCCTCAAGAGCCTTTACATTAAGTCGCTGGGAAAATCCCATGACACTTCTACCTCGCACGAACTACTACCAGCGCCGAATACTACTTCTCTCGGCGGCGGGAAACGACAAGAATCGTAGCTTGCATAAGGTATAAGATCTCCCTTCTCTCTCTCTCACTTTTAACTTCCTCTCACTATGAGCCCATCCGAGTAAAAGTTAAGTACTTCATGAATTATGTAACTATGAATCGATAACTAAAGAATATCTCTCCTCAAAAGCTTTACTTCTCCAAACATTTCACGTAAAACTTGCCACTTTCCACGTACATACATAGCTACACTTACTTTCACTTTATTTCATTTTCTCCCCCATCAATGACTACTCCTCCCCATTAACCGTACCGACTATGTACATGCTCTCCATTAACCTAGCCCTAGGAAAAAATAATAAACTTGAAATGATAAGTTACAGGTAGAGTGCTCCCTTATTACAAGACAGCTGAAGTTATAGCCTGTAACTGAGAGCTTCTTCATAATGTGAACTCTACCAAGCTATTATTAATACTTATACTTCGTACTGAAGACATGGAAGCAAAATACAGAGACGCACCTGCGCTTAATGACAGCCTTTTACGCATCTGATTTAAATTTCAGCGCATACATCTCATAAGTTTTGCATTTTATCTCATCAGTTGTGATTTCCGCTACTTTCTCTCAGCAGCCGGGTCCTTATTGTGGAGAAATAACATTTTCCCTTGGGACTAGCTGCTAGCGGCTATCTTTCTGCTGAAAGCAGTGGAGATTCAAAAATGAAACCAGCGACTCTTCATACGTACGGAGTCAAACATCACCGTACGTTACAGTAAAACAAAATACTAAACGCTTCGCTACAGCGAAATCCTATTTACTGCATAAATTCATACTGGTTATGCAGCCGGTCAAATTAGTCCCAGCACCAAATTCTGCCAATCCTTGAAACTGTACAGCTGGCAGCACCGCGAGACTAACATAGATGCATTCTCCCTACAAAATTATATGAAAAGGCGCATTCCTTAGGCTTTCCTGAGGCTTAGCTCCACGTCGCAATTTTCTTATTCTGTAAACATCTGCACATATTTGACCTATAGCAGTAGCACGGTCTCCTTGTAGGCGAAAAGCCTAAGAAGGGACAAAAACGTAGTCTTACGCATACACACAGTACACGTCTGTGTGATTCACATCAAGTTTTGTTTATTCGTTTGACATTTAAATCCGAAATCGGTTTCCTTGCTCGATCATTCTACTCCGGGAGAAAAACAGCGAAGAAAATTTGGTCCCATAGTAGGCTGGAATACGCGCCGTTCGATACGGCAAGTAAATAAATAAGCTTCTGAGAGAGTCTCCCGCAGCTCAATCCGCTTCTCGGTTCAAGATCCAAAGAAAATCCAAGTCCTTATGCCACACACACACACACATACTATAGTGCATGCTACTCTCTTCTTATTATTGCTATTATTATTGTGGTTGTTATCCGCATCTGGTAACAAGTCCCTCCCTCCAACCCGTCATCCGGCTTGGCTGGATTGGAATCTTTATACTACAGAAGAGTCCTAAAATGTGTTTACTGCCGACGCCTTGCTCGGGATTTATATCCCTTCTTTTTATATTTGTCTCAAAGTAGAATTTGGAAAGCAAGAAACGAGGGAAAATTCTCATAATCTTACGGCCTATATTTCCCAGGAACTTACTCTTCATCATACACACCGACATGAAGCTAGGTAGCTTGCCTAAACCTATAAGAAGATTTTCCATTCCGCTGAATCATCTTTAGCGTCCTCCTGCAATGCTAATACTATTTTCGTCCCTGGAGACACAAGAAGAGCAGTAGTAGATCTACGTCAGGTTCAGTAAATAAATACATTTCCCTGCTTATGTCTCTATTATGGCAGTGAAGACGAAATTGAGGAAAAATTCAGAAAATACGGTACGAGTGGGTTCCTTTCTGACTGGCCAGACTTGACAGCACTGAAACGAAACGACACCACCTTCCCTCATTCCTCCGTCAGAGGCGATGATCAAAGACATTCTCGCCGACAGCAATGCAATGTCTGGAACTCTGAGAGCAAAACAATAAAGCTATTTTCTCCGTCCTCTGAGTCCCCTTGCCTCCCCAGTTGTACCTTGAAAGGACACATATGAAACGCTAAAGCTGAATCCCTGCTTTCCATTCATTCGTATTTGCATACATATTCGAGACCCCAAAAGAGAAAGTTGCGCAATGGAAAAACCATGCCTCAATCTACTCGAAAGTATGAGCAGGTGAAAATTCAGAATCAACTCCAGAATCAGATTAAATCCATATGGCTATGCCTCTGTTCCAACAACCAAGCTGAATTACTTGCTCGGTGAAAGTCATCTGACGTTGATTCATAGCCAATGAAAGCGGAAAGGAATTAGATGCAGATGTAGACAGATGAACCATGATCATGAAGAAGAGAGCATATTGTGTTCATCGTAGTACATATTTTCCGGGCCTCTGAATATCTTTCCAAAGCAGACAACTACAGAGCCCTCACATTCGTCCTCCTCCTGTCTTGCACAGTTTCACGTTACAGGAAGCATTTTAGATCGCTTCTCTGATTCCTTTGTGGTATGGAGGAAGATAGGAGGTCTGACGCATTAGCAGCTATAGAGCTATACCACCTAAATTAATTCCAAACCCAACCCATGAACCCTGACCTTCTCCATTTCCGAAGCCAATGGCACTGGAATGAGGTTCAAAATCGTTCTTAAAATCCTTGCCCACAACTCTTGCTCCCTGGACCACCGTTCACACGCCTTTATTAATACTATACACACTCTCTTCTCACCAATAGCCGAACATAAAAAAATCCAGCCTGAAGGCAATCAGTCAGAGCACTACCAGGATGGTAGACGCAAGACATCTGAAACGAAATCACACTCACTTATTCCACTCAATTTTCCTTCCGTCTTTCCATTCTTCTATACTTGTCCCCTTCCTCTCATATAAAAGGGTTCTCCGCCACTTCGAGCTCGTTTAACAATTTTGTTACTTTTCCCTCACCCACAGTTCCACGAAGTATTCCACATAGGAAAAGACATTCCCCACACCACACTACACTACACTATACTCTTTCCCAACTTTTATATCCTTGCTCCGCTCACTAACACCAGTCTACTTTTTCTTATCCTTCCTTCCTTCCTCTTCCACATCTTCGCTTCAATCTTCCTCCATATATGTACGCAAGGACACCATAATAATGTTGCTCCTACCACGGCATGTCATTCCTCACACGTAATTTTTTCCTCTTCTCCACTTCCTCTTTCTTTCACACTTACACACACACACACACACACACACACACACACATTCGCTCTCATTCTACTTCCCTAAATCCCCCAATAGGTTTGATTCTTTCTTACCCTATAATC
>JAQFYD010000666.1:0-16308 GCA_034694225.1 Bourletiella hortensis | reverse complement strand
GTAGCTATGTGTTTGTAGCAGGCTTTGATGGAAGAAGGAAAAGTGTGTACATGGTACACATAAGCCTATTTATAAAGCCCGTCCTAATGGGCACGTTGTCATGGTTTTAGTACACAAGAGCATTTAGGACTCTGCTGGAGCTCGTAACTGGAGTTCTGAGTAGCTCTAATTTACTTTTACTGTGCTACATTGCACTGTCTTTACGACTCCTCTCAGTCACATGTACCGAAGTAGATGCTTTAAGTGAAGGAAATCGCAATAATAGAAAAATAGCGCGCGGGGGTCCGTCCCTCCTTTCCCCTGCATAATTTTCCAACACTCACATTACGTAAGATGATGTAATAACAAGGTTCAAGCCAAGTACTAAAAATGACTGCTCAGGGAGTTGTTTGCCTTGAAATGATCCAAGCTAATAAACATAATAATAATTACGAACTGAGCAAATGAAGGAAAAACGTTTTTTATCATTGCAGGATAATAAACTGGGATCTGATTCTGCGGATGTTGAAACATACGCCAAATTATTGAAATTGAAGGAGAAGAATGCAGAACTCAAGGTTGGTAGAATAAATATACTTTCTTTCATTCTTTCTTTACTCGAACAAATGGAATTGATATTATTATGGGATTGACTCCATATTGAGATTTTATGATGACATTTTTTCTCTTTTTTCCCCTCCCACCACCTTATCCTATCTTGTCCGACAACGTCTTTACCCTCTGACCTTTCCTTTGCTCATATAGATTTTATTGGCTGTGAGTGGGGACAGTGCCCTTCGGGATTTAACCAACAGTGTGTACAGAATGAACAACTTTGTCTACGAATCAGTAGAATTGCTACGAGAAAATCAAATCGATGGACTGGATATCGACTGGAACGTGGACTCGAGGTAATTTGAATGGTTCCAATAGGGGGTATATACAGCAGTAAAAAGGGCTATGATAAAGATAGGGAGGGGAGAGAAAGGAAAGAAAGTATGCGGCAATGGATTTCCCTGTGGAAATCTTATCATCAGCTTCCTTATATTTCTAGGGAAATGGCAAGGGAGGCAAGATTGTCTGGTCTTTTAGAAGAGTTTTAATACATTGTTAGACTTGGTTATATTATACGGAGAATTATTATATGAAGGGTGAATGCAGCAGCATTATTACGTCAAGAAGGGAGAATTTTTGCAGAAAGGATGTGATGAGGGTAGATTTATTGCCTTCATGCCAGTCTCAGATTTGTAATTAACTACTCTGGAAATGAATGAATTATGCCAGAATAATGGGATCTTTCTCTCTCTCCCCTTTGTCCCATGTACTACCCTGAGTGAGTTCTTACATTCTTATGTGTCTCCTTCCATCTACAGATCAGCCACAGCTTACACAGACTTGATCAAAGAACTACGAATGGCATTTGAAGGGGAAGCCAAGTCATCCAAAGGAGTGCGTCTCCTGCTCTCAACAAAGCTGACGAAGAAATCGGCTAGATTGGTGGATATTGAGGAGCTATCAAAATATGTTGACTACTTTAATGTAGTTACCTACGATTTCAGTGACAGCAAGCTCTCCCACCACTCACCGCTCCACTCCATTAACGAGGGAGATGACAGTGTGGAGTACATTATCACAAATCTGCTAAAGGATGCTCCTAAGGAAAAAATCAACATTGGAGTGGGTGCCTTTGGCCGAACTTATGAACTGGAAGACAGTAGTAAATTTGATATCGGAGCTGCTGTGGCAGGCCCGGGTGCAGGGGGTTCTGTACTTGGCCAGAAGGGCTTCATGGCTTACTACGAGGTAAGCGACTTGTATAACGTTCATCATATATTTGCATACAATTCCCTATACAGGAAGTATACCTCACAATATAGCCTTAAAAACAGCCATCATTTGAACAACTTTGACAGTTTTGTAAGAAGCTAGAAAAGAGAAATTGGGGAAGGGGCTCTTTATCATAATGCTTCTCTCTTATTCTGTTGAACAGATCTGTCCCTTTTTGGACCGTGAAAATACAACTCTAGTCTGGGACAATGAACAGTCAGTTCCATTTGCTTACAATGAGAAGCAGTGGATCGGCTTTGACGATACTCGATCACTCAAATCCAAAACGGACTGGTTGAAGGAGGAAGGATTCAATGGAATTTTCATCTACTCCGTTGACATGGATGATTTCACCGGGGCGGCTTGTGGTAGTGGGAAGTTTCCTCTTCTCAAAAGTATTCATACTGAACTCAAGAGCCACCGTGTAGCTATCACATATGACGGACCTTATGAAGGGACTAGTGGTGGGGCTGCTGGAAACAAGAAGCGTGACCGTAAGGCTTTTGATCTTTCGTTTTGATCTCTCATTATAATGATACTTTGTCCATGTGTGTGCGTTCTCATTTCTATTTTATAACGAGGGAATGCTTGCTGGATTAATTAAAACCTTGTTTCGCACTCATCAAGCAATGTTGAATGCTTCAGGTAAATGTTCTCACGATGTTTCTGTTTCTCTTTTCACCTTTGCTATAGCTAACGAAATTACCTGTGCGGAGGAAGATGGACATATCAGTTATCACAAAGACAAAGCAGACTGTACCAAATACTTCATGTGTGAGGGTGAGAGGAAGCATCACATGCCCTGTCCCGCACAACTTGTTTTCAATCCCAATGAGAATGTCTGTGACTGGCCGGAGAACGTTGAGGGGTGTATGACCACATAATAATAGTGAATGATGACCATCATAATCATCAGCATCATCACATCTGTATAAAACGCCAGATGACACAAAAGAGCCTAAAAAATAATAATTAAATACTGCGTAATGCGATGAATCCATCCATTTGATTACGAAAGTAATTATTATTATTATTTCTCACTTTTTAAATTAATTAACATTAATTTACACAGTTCTTCTCACTTTCCAAAAAATATTATATTTTGTATCATTGTACTTATTTTATACATAAATCGCTTTTTTTTTACTTGTAACTATAAATTGTACCGGATGATGGATTCTGAAATTTTTGTGTAATAAAATAATAATCGAGAGGTTCGGCGGTTGTCCTCGTCGTCATCGTCTCCAACCTTGTGGACGCAGTAGTAAAGTGAAAGCAGGGACAAATTAGATCTTATATTTAGCTCAGTAAATAATAATATAATTACATAGTAAAATAATAATAACCTTGATTATAATGAACACACGTAGCTTCCAACCTCCTCCCGGAAACAAAAAATATATCTCAATCCCCCTCTGCTGTGCCCATTGACACAAGTGAGTTTTCACCTCCTTTGTCTGTTTTTATCCTCTTTTTACATAGTGTATAAAACAATGGTAGGAATAATAATAAAAAAAGACGAAAAATCTACGATAAAAAGATATAAAGTACACTCGTTTTAATGCTATTATTACTTCTATTCTTTATTTTTTTGTTTCCTTTCTTTTCGAATCACACTCCTTCTGCTATTTTTAATAATGATTTCTCTCTTTCTTTCTTTTATAGTGTAAATAAAGTCTTTGTAAGCATTTATGAAAGCAAAAGGAAAAGAGAGACGAGAGAGGATGAGCAAGTCTCTCGTTATTTTATCAATAAATTATTAAAAAAAGCTTGTGATACCAATAATTAGCCATGGATATGCGGACATTAGGGATGGACATGAATGTATCCCATGATGAACATTTATTATTATTTCACCTTGAATCCACAACCGTAGTGACTCCAGCGTACTTACTATTCATCAGCAAATTATCATTTTCAAATGTGTACTACAACATCCCAGATGGCCCTCTCATGTGGTGGGATATGTTAAATAATATAAAATTTCTCATGCGCTTTCTCAAACCGACCCAGATCCACCGCCGCTGCTACGGCTGGCATATTTGAGCATCATTATTTGCATATATATAGTCCATTCAGGTCCCACGTCTGTAGATTTTTTTCCCACAACAAGACGATGGCAGAAAAGGAGGATGACAGTTTGACAGTACGTACGATGGTAGTTTTATCCAGTTTCCGGGGATGTTGAAACTGTCCATTGTTAAGACACTCCATGGCCATCACCATTGTGTCATATTGCAGACAGAAAGAGAGATAGCAGAGCTGATGAGGATACAAAAAGAGAAAATGCGCCGTTTGTGAGTGAGTGGACAAGAAGCAATTAGTACTAGTGATGAGAGATTCTTGCTGAGATTGGGGAAAAGGAGAAAGCGAATTATGGGAAAGCGGAGAGAGAAAGAGAAAGTGGGAAGAAGTTGTGTGGAAGGAGATGAAGAGGAAAGAGGGGCATCGTAGTCTACTACTTCTACTACTACTACTACACATATCACATGATGGCTGCATTGCAGACATTCGTGTGTGTCGGTTGTTGGGATATAAGTTGGGCGGAAAAAATCACATTACTACCGCTTGGAGGATTTCCCGTTCCGTGCATGAGAGCAATACGGAATCAACTGAATATTTTATGGGGGGAATAGACCAAGTTACACCTTCTACACGTAGTACAATGGAGCTTCTTTACTTGTACAAGTAGCTAGCAGTGGTAGGAAGCAGCTGTCTGTAGTACAGATGTTGTCTTGTCGTTGAGGTCACATCTCACCTGAACAAGTACTCTTGTGTAAACTCTAGAGAGCTACTACTTACAGTCAGCTACTACCTAATAATGCCACTCTTCTTTACCATGAACAACCTAAAGCTACTGGCACGGGGTGAAGCAATGTGTAGAATCTAGCCAAGTCAATATAATACCACTGTCTAGCGGTCAGAACGGTGGTTCCTTGCTTAAGACTCTTCGGAATATAAATTCTCACCTATAGGAAAGCCACTGTGATTCCTTTGGGCCCGACTAAGCAAGCTAAGCCTTAGACTCAAGTCAAGTTCTTCATATAGGAGACTAATATGATGGAGTGATGGGACGTGTGAAAGGATGGATGGAGTTGTTTACATGAATATACGTCCATGTATAAGTGTAGCGCTAATTAATAACCTGTAAAATGAGCAGTGGAAGGGGAATAGTACATGATAGGGTTAGGATTGAGTAGTAATAGCATATTGAAATGTGAAATAACCTCCGCTTCTGGAGAATTTCCCGTCTCAAATCCTCTTCCATTATTGTCGTTTAATTGCGTTGTTTCCTCCATAACCTTCAAAAGAAGCTAGTTCCTATTGCTTCATCCTTTATAGACATATAAGTTTGAGAGACAGTACTAATACTACTACTCCGAGCTCTATTACTCGTTTAACTCCCTACTGATTTCCAGGGATCGTGGTAGAATCTTATAATACATTCTCAAAGTCTCTTGAAACTCGTTCAAAATGTTCAATACATATTAAGTGCTGCGAAATCGAGAGTCTCCCTGTCTCTCTCTCTCTCTCTCTGTAAGTCTATTCAGGAGCAGTAGCAGCAGCAGCAGCAATGGGAGAAGCACTAGAGAATTATTCATCCTCACAAGTTTTCTTCCTCATGATGCTGTTACTATGGAGCACGGGCTGGATAATCAACTTACGGGGAGAGAGAGAGGGGGGGAGAGAGATTCCTAAAACCTGATCTGGTTGCTCCGTTTCATTTCGAGTGAGTGAAGCCCCTGTGAAATCAATTTAAAGGAAGCTTTCATCTTCCGAACTTTCAGGTTAATTTCCGTCACCTCAATTCAATCGATTCAGTGCACCGCTACAAATGATGATGCGGGTATGTAGCTGTGGCAAGTCAACATGCTTTCTATTATGTGAAAAGATGTTGAGGACGATATGAAGAAAGGGGGTTAGCATTTGCATTAAATATATCCATGGCAACCGCCTGGAATTCTTTTTGTATTCTTGCGTATGCCTCTGTCATATTCTTCTGCGGGTGTCATTGGAAAAGTGTCGGATTACGACGCAGGGCACGTGATGTAGCAAAGTAAGTTACGTGTCTGTGCATGTAAGTGTAAGTAGTAAACGTGGCTTGGAAATTGCCACTTTTCTCAAACCTTCCCTTTTCAATACTTGATTTATACTTGCTGTAGAAGGAAGTAGTGGTGCTGTTAGAATGACTTCTTCTTTACTACAGCATCCCCAGAACCTCAGAGGTAAAAGTAAAAAAAGTCAATGTGAATAAGTTCCTTTTCACTGGAATTCCTCTCGGCTAACTTTCTTTGTACAGAACATAAGTGATTTTCCTCAAGAAATCCATTGAGGTAGCCGTGGAGAAAAAGCGTTGCTATGAGTACTCAAGAGGGCAAGGCTTTGCTTCTTTCTTGTTTTTTTCTACCATTACTACCTGACATCTCGGCTGTAGAAGGGAGTCAAGCATGGTACTGGGAGTACTTACCCGTCGTATCCTTCTTGAATCAACTGAAGAACTTACGGTGCTGATCTACCTGCATTACTCCTCAGTCCCGCAGTTCTTGCAGAACATTACCAGTCCAACAACTCAACTCACATATCCTCACAGCCCCTATAGGTATAAAGAAGGATTGGAAATCACTTAAAAGATTACATCGGAGTACTAAGGTATCCAAGCGGGTGTCGTAGAAGGCGGGCCACATTACATCTTTGATTTAATAGTATCAGCCCTGTCAGAACTCAAGTATGTGGGTCGTGGGTGCACCATTTTTCATGTTGACTCCTCACGCATGGCTTTGTTCAAAAGCTGACCTTTGGGTTTCTTGCAAAAACATCCGCCAATCCTGTGTCAATTTCTTCGCTGACTGCAGACCTTCCCATTCTTTGCATAATGCTTCGGCGTCCATGCAGAATACGGAACTTCATCGTGTACGTTGCATCGTCCTACATAACATCATTAGACACCAGCTCGGAAAGAGGCCTTGTGGTTTGTTTATTCAGTACAACAATAGGATCCATAATTAAAGGATAGCAGTAGTCGGTAATCCACAAAAATTCTGGACACCCCTAGCCATGTTTTATTTTGTACTGCATTTACAAAATTGCTCTCTGCGCCCATGTAAGTTTCTATAGTTCAACTAAGACATTTCGCTATGAGATCTCTGTGGTGTATAAGCTTGCGAAAAAACACCCTGGGGTACTATCTGAGCATTAACATCATTATTATGAACTTTGCTCTCAAAGATAGAGGTCAAACCCGTTCCCATCCTGTAAAGACAACGATAATGTTCCACTACATCCTGTAGCTCTAGCTATCATCATCCTAGGCTCCTGCCTCAGTTCATCTTGTACTATAGCTGTAGTAGCTGCAACTATCCACAACACCAGAGGCATTTAAGGGGTACCAGTCAAGATCATCATTTTATTAGTGCCAGAATGTGCAAAATTTTACAACTTTAGTACCCTCCAGCACAATGCAGTTAACTTAGTTCCACATATGCTACAGACAACCAACCAACTCTTCTACATGTATCCATCTTCTATCACATTGCAATTCATATCACGTGGACAACAGACTGAAAAAAAAGAGAATGTAATAATAAGGGAGGGGTTCTCTTTTTCTTTCTCATGCTCATGTAAAATGATATGGAATGGGAGAGCCCATACTGTCTATCTATTCTATTTCAAGCCAATGTATTCTAGGGTTCTGAACTGTTCTATCATCGGTCTTATCCTTTCATCTTCACTTCCGGCAGCTGTTCGGGCATACATATTAATACTAAAAGCACTGAGACATCCCTATACAGCAATCTCATGAGATACGGAAGCTTTCCTATTTAATTTCCACTCACATTGCTCACATTGCATCCCATCCCAAGTTCTCATGGTGGTAAATGCTATTTCCACCACTCACCCTCACCGCAAACTTCTCGAGTACCACCGAGTTACCCAAACGGTGTGTAAACCACTCCGAAATTTCTTGATTTCCTATCAACTAGCTACACATTTAATATGCCAGGATGAATTTGGGGACCAATGTGGACATTTTTCGGAATTTTCAGTGAAATTGTGAGCATTTTTGGAGGACAAGGAGCACCATCTCTATGCCCAGGTGTACATCAACTCTGAAGCCAGAAGAGTTGCTCATTATTTACAGTCGGGACGGGACACAAGTCCCCTCCAACAACACACACACAGAGATGCAGAAAACAACACACAGTCGTCATCCCCTCTCGCTCTCTCGCTGTGAATAACTTCTCGTGTCTTTCTATAATATAAAGACGAATCTTTTGGAACAATATAGCTTAAAGGATTCTTGTGTGATTTTGCAATTTTTTCTTAACATGTTTTCTCACTTTATTGTTGCCAGTGGGGAATGGAAGGACATTATATAGAAACTAGTATTAGAGAAGTTTCCACGTGAGGGATCCGCACAATCATATCCTCCGTAACAACAACAACGGTAACGTCATCCTAATAGGCAGACTTGACTGACTGAAGAAGACAAGGCGATTACGCTGCTGAAATTGTTAATGCAAAGGTGTGTATACTACTTTTGTGTTGTTCGTATATGTTTGCAATATGAAATGATTACTGTATAGGGTGAAAATGTTGTGATCTGTGAAAAAAGTCGGTTTTGCGGATTTGTCATTTTTTGAATAATTTAAGCAATAGAAGAGAAAGTATAGATGTTTACAGGCGTTTAGTATCACAAATCGGCATTGTTCATTGAGGCGGACAAGCATTAACTATAACACTTAAGGTTATCGTAGTGCTGCTATCATTGAACAACGAACAGTTTCGGACAATTATTTTCGAAGCAGTTCTGGCGGTTGGAAAGACATCGATAGACCTGCTTGCTTTGATGGTAGAAATGTATCACTTCTGAAGATCTGTGTTTGAGTAGGGAGAACATAATTATTATTTTGGTTTCTCTTATGGATTTTTTTACCGGCTGACCTTGTTATTATGCATTGGCGTGGTGCGATGTCAAAACTGTGAAACAGATAGTTATCCAAGTTTTATTTTCGTGGAGGTGATGCACAAGTGCAAGATTTTATTAGTATCGACGACTAACCGACTGAAAGGGTGTTGAAGTTTCAGGGAGAGTCAAAATAGAGGGTGACAATCAGTAAGTTTTGTCGTTATTGTTGTTGTTGTTGCTTTGGTGCAGGTTGTTGTGGGATGGGGTTTTTTATTTTGTTATTATTGTGGGGAGGAAGTGACCGGAAAAGTTTGTGACTATTTGTGATTCGTTGGAACATTTTGTTTTTTTCTTGCAGAATACAACAATACAAAATGTTGAAGTTTATCCGCGGCAAGGGATCGGGAGGGATTTCGATCGATCGAGCCAAGCTGCAGAAGGATCTGTATGTGTTTCGGAAGGTGGGTTTTATATTAGTAAAATTATTGATTTTATTGTTTTGTTTTTTCTTGTTTTGCGTGCATGGATTTTAAAGAGTGAATTCTGTAGATGGTAACGCACGGATTCCCTTCAAAACCAAGCGCACTGGCTTACGACCCCACGTTGAAATTACTAGCCGTTGGAAATAAATCTGGTTTGATCCGAGTGTAAGTAGTTGCACATAGAGACGTCACTAACAGATACTCGGTTGAGTGGATACAAAATGCGGTGGTTTTGTAATTTATGGTTGTAAAATGTAATATGTAGATTGGGCCGACCTGGAGTTGAATTCTCGGGTCAACATCCTAATGAGGACTTTCCGATTTTAAAAATAGTTATTGTTCCAAAGAAGGTAATCTATTCTTTTGACATTTAATTAGCAAATGAAGTCACACGATTATGCTTTTATGTGATGTATTGATGATGATATTTTAATGTGCTGCTTCGTTTTTTATTACAGGGTTACGTTATCACACTGACAGATGATAATTCGCTGCATCTCTGGCAAATTAGAAATGGCAGTGGAGCAACTCTTCACCTTATTAAGTCATACCCATTGGATGGAAAGTAAGTTGTTTGCGCCATTAGGAAGTTATAGTGAGAAAGATTGGACTGTATTTATTGGTTGTTTTTCTATTAGGCTGAAGAAGATTTCTTGCCTTTGTCTGAAGCGTCAGCAGGATGCCGTTTTTGTTGGGACGGAAGGTGGAAATGTTTACACCTTGGATATAAACAAATTTGAGATGACAGATCAAGTCATTTATCTTGATGTTGTTCTGCAAAAGTAAGAGCTGAGGATGTTGAATAAAAATAAGACGTTGCTAGGTATGTTCTAATTCACTTACTTTAATTTTTGTTAACAGTGCTTCCGAAACGTACAAACTTAATCCTGGAGCGGTAGAGGCAGTCATTGAACTTCAAGATGAGTTAATAATCGGTTACGAGCGCGGTCTTATCACCAAGTGGAGTCAGAAGCTGAATAAGTCGGTCAAGTACTTGGTCGAAAATCAACAGTTGGAATACCTGTCCATGAAATCCCCCACCGAGATTGTATCTGCCCACAATGACGGATCTTACATAGTTTGGGACTTAGAAAAAGATAAAAAGCAGTCGAAAATTGTTTACGGTCCCTATCCTTGCAAGAAAATCAGTAAAATTGTCATGATTGACGACCTGACCATCTTTAGTGGTGGGCTTCCAAGAGCTGACTGCGGTGACCATTTTAGTGTTAGTGTTCTTACGCCGAAGAAGCACATTGTTTTTGACTTCACCAGTAGAATTATTGACTTCGAGATAATCGACGGGGGTGATGCCGTTGTTGTTTTGGCTGAAGAAGAGTTGATAGCAATCGATTTGAAAGATGAAGATTGGCCTGTGTTCCAAAATCCTTATCTCAATTCCATCCATCCGTCTGCTGTGACTTGCTTTCATCACTGCCAGATAAATGAAGATCTTGACTTCAGTGTGGGAGAGGACGGTGTCAAGTACTCTAAAAATGTAAGTGTGTAACAAAGTTTCACAATGTTTGTAATGTGAGAATATTATTTTTAACATGATCGATTTTTCACCGAAACAGCCGTGGCCGATAACGGGAGGTGAATGTGTGAGCCCTCCAGCTCGTCCCAAAGATTTATTCATTACGGGCCATGAGGATGGGTCGGTGAGATTTTGGGACACCAGTGGCTCAGGCATGAAGTTGCTCGCCAAATTCAGCCTGAATACGTTGTTTAGAAGTGACGATGATGAACCATTGGATGGCCATCAGGATGACGACGAGGAATGGCCACCATTCCGGAAGGTACGGTTCATTATTGAAAATTTTTTGTGAAACGACAAACATTTCTAACCACTTATTTGCTAGGTGGGGACTTTCGATCCATATTCAGACGACCCGCGTTTAGCTGTGAAGAAGCTGGCTTACTGTCCCAGAAGTGGTTATCTTACTGTTGGAGGGACCGCAGGTCAACTCGTCATTCTTAATACCAAAAAAACTCACCAAGATCCGGTCAGCGTAGACACAGTGAATTTAGTAGCAGAGAACTTCGTCTGGAAAGGCCACGATCCACTAAAATATAACAAACTTGCCGGTATTCATGCCCTTTTACAAATCATGCCACCAGCAGCAGTGACAGCCATAGCTTTAGAAGGGCCATCAGGTCTGGTAACTGTAGGAACAGGACACGGATTTTTATTATACGATTTTGTCGCGAAGAGAGTGCTGATGAGCAAATCCACATTAAATCCCAGTGACGTCATGGCTAGTGGAGACGTAGGTATGTCCAGGCGGAAAAGTTTTAAGAAGAGTTTACGTGAAAGCTTCAGACGGCTTCGCAAAGGTCGTTCGCAACGGCAAGTAGATAATCCTCGGAGGTAAGAACTCGAAATTATACAGAGAGCTTCTCGATCGACCCACTACGGTGAATAAAAATGAGTTATTTATGCAGTCCCACAGGTGCAGCTGTCGTGGCAGGTCAAGACAAGAAGCCTGTTGAGCGGGCCATTGAAGCCCGCTCTTCCGATGATGCAATGTCTTCAATGGTCCGAACTCTTTCGTTCGCCAAAACATACCTCATTAGCCGTAAGATTCATTTACAGTTTGGTTTCAGTTATTTACTAACCCCGCGTGTACTTAGTGTATCACAGAATGTTACTATAAATTTCAGTGCAAGCCACAACTCCGACACTTTGGGCGGGAACCAACGCTGGGACGGTTTATGTCTTTTCTATTAACCTCAGTGAGACGAGATCAGAAAATAGTTGCGCTATCGGAAAGGAGATACAGTTAAAACACAGAGCCCCCGTGCTTTCCATCATCGTGTTGGACGGTAATTCGAACGCTGTAGAGAATTTTTCCTCAGACTCGCATCCGGGCCCGCATAGAGTATTAATTGGATCAGAAGAACAGATAAAGGTTCGTCGCCGAAAATAGTAACAGGAAAAATTGGCGGTTGATTTGGTAGATTTTGACATTCTCACTGAACTTTTCGAATCAATATAGATTTTTACCTTACCTAATCTCCGACCGTTTGGCAAACTAAAACTTACGGCTCAGGAGGGAGCTCGAATGAGACGCATGAGCGTTGGAATATTTAACTCTGCGTCAGATTCTTACTGTGAGAAGTGCCTTTGCTGCTTGACAAATCAGGGTGATCTTTACGTCATCACCCTCCCGGACCTCAAACGACAAATATCAACCAAATGTCTACGAAAAGAAGATATAAGGTACGTAACCAATAAAAAGGATTGCGTTCGATCAAGTCTTACTAACAGTAATGAAATAATTATTATGGTTTTACAGTGGGATTTCCAGTCTAGTATTCACGCCGAATGGGCAGGCACTTTTCATGTGCAGTTCCAGTGAACTTCAGCGTATTACTTTATCCGCCAAGTATCACCTTCCAAATTGTTCTGTACCTGGAATAGAAGAGGATGACCCAAGCGCTACCAGCAAAACCGACTATTCCATGAAGGATGAGGCGCTTGATGTTTCTGGAGATATTACGATTGATGTGGTTACCGATCATACGAACACAGGGCCCACCACCAACGGAGAAGGGTTTGTGAAATATAAAGCATTTGTGAAATATAAAGCATCTTCTTGCTGATTATCAAAAAAGCATTATAGTATGAAAGATTTCGTGTCTTACTGTATCTAGGACTGAGAACCATGTTACCCATGAAGATGGGCCAAAGTCAGAAACGAACACTACTACAGAAGACCATCAGAGTGAAGCCGTACCAAACAACAACAATGCTGCGAATGGCGAGGAAGAAGAAGAACCTACTCCGCGGGAGAGCAGCCTTTAAGAAAGCAACCAAAAACTACTTATTATTACGTATAATTTCGTCCAGTCTTTACAAAAAGCTAACTGAAGTCACTGAAGTATTTCATTATTATACAAGGTACGGCATATCGTTGGACTATGAGCTAGTTTGCCTGTAACAGAGAAATAGTAGTAGGAAAATATGAGGTTTTCCAAAATTATGCAATGTTTCTTTTCGTTTCCTGGTCCTTATAGCCTGGACCTTATACGTTGGTGCCGCAGTATTTACGTCCATAATTATTATTATAATTTATTTTCCTCAGTGTCTCTCAATGAAGACAGTGAGGAATTTTATTAGCTGATATGCTTGCATAATAACGAGCCGATACCAGAATAGTTTAAAGGCATTTTTGTTATAGTTTTAATACTTGGTGGAGGATTCACAATAAGCTAATCCGTTGCAACTAGTACTTTTTTGTTATACATAATACTAACACAAAGAATCCATGAGTACTTACTACCTTCCATCCAGAATACAAGGTGGAACTTAAACTATGAAAACTTAAGAATTTTCCTATGAATAAGGAGTGAGTGATTGGTTTATAACATTTCCTACACTGTGTACATGAATCTATACGATAAGTAAGTACATCTGTACGAGAATGTTATTATTGATACTGCTTTGTAATAACTTTTCTACCATTGATGATGATCGTCACTTAAGAAAAAAAATGTGTGGAGTGTTTGTGCTGCTACTACTACTGCTGTTACTATTATAGAAGACTAGCTATAGATTTTTTCATTGTTGTTATAAAAGTTTCCAGTGTAAAGTTAAATAATCTCAATATTTTTACCAACACCGGACATGTCTTATTAATTTAGTAAATATGATGTTTGTCAGTAGCAGAGGGTAATTTAATTACTATTATTATTATTGGCTTCAATCTCATGTAACAGTACATCACATTCTGATACAGGGAGGCAGAGGATGACACGAGAAGACGTATCCCAAAAATGTAGTCTTTATTTATTAACTAAACTAACTAATAACAAATTATTATTGTCCTTTTGAAAATTTACCTCATTTATCATATTATTAAGTATTAAAACAGCTCGAATAATTATTATCCCAACAATTCACCTCATTCTCTTATATCCCTTCTATTATTATTTCAATCTATCAGTCTATCCTTTCCCTTGTAGCATACACTACAATATGAAAAATTTCTTTTCAAAGTACATAGCCTCACTTATAAATAACCCCAGCAACCACAGTAATCCTGACCCTTTGAAAATATCCTTTACTTTCATATCAGCAACTATAGCCGTTTCTCTAAATTGAGACAATGGTGTAGCAATCACCTATGGTATAGCAAGTTATCTGTAACAATTATATTCCATTATTTCTTCCTCTAAAAATACACAGAGCATTGTTATGATTACTTGTGCCTTGGTCATTATGATACCAATGATGATGATGATGGTAAAAAGGGCAAAAACCAAGCCTTATTCTTTTGTACAACTTACTGTTTACTATATGCCACTCTTGTTATTCCACAGAATAAACTACTGCTACTTGCTTACCGATTTGAACCATAGTTGTTATAACTTACAACAACAACAAAGCTCATTCTCTCACCATTATTATATCATAAAGTTCCAGTACTATTCCTCCTCCCTATATACACTGCCACGACAGCTCGCTCAATCCCAGTTATGATTGATGGTATCATCCTCCAAAGCAGTAAAATCCGGGAGGAATAGTTTACCTACACAGTTAAAGCCATGATAACTAAAATAATAATATTTCTTTGACCAGCATAACCTTCTCCTCATCATAACATCGCCATGGGAAAAATACAAAGGCTAAGCATATGATTCCCGATAGAATTAGTTTGTGCCTCCAGTCCTCGAATCCTGCGGATTAGCTCGTACCAACTAACTAACTCTGTAGCTACTAAATAGCATTGAAATCTAAATGGACTATTAATGATGGAACTCAGAGTCTCTAAAGTCTATCATCTCCTGATGATGATGATGACGGTCGGTCAAGAAGGTATACAGTTTCATATGATGATGCTGTTGCTGCTGTTCATGATGATGATGATGATGAACAAAGATGCTGAAGAGATACATAAGAGATGACATAGTCTGTGTATTTTAAGGATGCGGCAAGAGATGGTGGTAAGCTTTTTCCACACAGATGAGAATTTAAGAAATGTTGGTGGTAAAAACTGTAGGTTTTGCTACTTGCTCAACTTGCTGACGTCGGATGGGGGCGGTGATAGTGGATCCTATAATGTTCAGACTCAAACCAACCAGAGCAACACCACCCCATTTCTGCCCTGTGTGTAAGTAATGCTGCCTGGCTGCGATGCGAGAGAGAGAAACTTTCATATTGCTTTTTCCTCTGTGTTTTGTAGTCCTGGGTTCTTGACTGACTGACTGTGTGTGTGTGTGTTGGTTCGTATTCGTTGTGTGTGTAGTAGCCTCTCTACACGACGACTACGACGTCTTGTCGTATAACTTTTCAAATTCAACTCCAAACTTTTACCTTTTGGGCTACTATAAAAAAAAGTCAATTTATTAATAATCATAATTATTATTACTATTCCAATTCCCTCTCTTTTCAAACTACTGTTGTATTACTACTGAAACAAATTGAAAAATAATAATAAAATATTCCTCCGAGACGACGGAAAGTGCTCCGAGTGTGTTGTTGTGCTGCTGCTTCTACTGCTGCTGCTTGCTGGTGGTGGTGTTGATCACGAAGTGAACAAGAGATTTTTTTTGAAAAACTGTCTATAATACTTAAATTTGAAAAAAATATGGCTTACTCAAATAACTAAGAAATTAGTTGTTAGGGAATTTTTTTACGTTTCATTTAGTTGGTTATTGTAGTACTTTAGTCCTGTGTTATTTCATAGGGAAGAAGAAGAAGAGAGTGTGAGAGAGAGGAGCGTGTGTGTGTGCGTGTATGTGTGTGTGTAAGTATGGAGCTCCGAGTGCGAAATAAGTATCGTCTTGGACGGAAGATTGGTAGTGGATCCTTTGGGGATATTTATCTAGGTATGGAATAGTAATATCATTCAAAATAATAAACAAATTTTATTCCACAGAATATTTCTATAATATTCACATTATGAAACGAATGTGATGATGGTGATCATGATATGGTGGGGGTGATGGTGATGATGATGACGATGAGGATGATGATGATGAAATGTTTGTTTAGAAAATTTTGTAGGAGACGAAGAATAATGGAGGATTTTTAAGGTGTTCATAATAATTTGGTTAGTTTTTCAAAGATGATCAAGATGGTTCCAGGAAGAAGATAATGGAGAAGAAGAA
>JAQFYD010000665.1:0-16320 GCA_034694225.1 Bourletiella hortensis | reverse complement strand
ACCTCCATTCCAGCCAAGTGAAAATTCTGTGCAGCGTGAAGTGCGAACCAGGGTTGGCAGAGTTGTAAAGAGACCTGTACGCTTCAGCAGTGAATGAGATGTTGTGAATATTGTTGTAATGGTGGTGTCATGCTTGATGTCATAGATTTAAGTATAATTTGATTGAATTTTGTTTCACAAAATTGGTGGGAGGATGTTCGAAATGGACATAGAGTTTTGATTTGTATGCTTGATCGGTTTTGGCGGTAGCAACGTTCTAATGAACAGAGATGCGGCGTGGTGGAGAGTAACGGAAGGCGTGAGCAAGAGTGAGAGAACCTTGTTATTGAGCTCTGTTGATTTAGTTGAATTTTGAGGGTTTAATTGGCGGAATTATTAAAGATAATTAGTGTTACTTTAATCCCTGGTTGACCTGTCATTGCATCTGCATAAAATTATTCAGAACGGTGTGTTAGTCTGGACCTTGAGACGGGTAGTTTCTTGTGATCCAACACCCTGCATGATTCCCGCAAAGTAGTACGGCCATTTGCATACTAACATTGCCTAAGCCTATAGGGTTGCCAGGTGTGATTGCTCAGCACAGTTCTATTCAAGGGTCCTAGCGTATGTGCCAATGTGTCAAATTTCTTCAAAGGCTTGCAAAGTGACGCTTCCCAAATACCTGTCCGTTTTCTATGTTGCTAATTTCAAAGCACCTTGCAAATAACCTGGAAGGTAGGCCGGAAACTAGCAACCCTATAGCTAGGGTGACGCAAATGCCGACACCCGTGGTAAACGTTCTGCAGTACAGTTTTGGCTACCGCAATGGTAACGGTACGCTAACTGAACTAGAAATGGAACTATTCGAAGCCTTGAATGTAATCGACGTCCTAAATGAAGCAATTAGTAACGTAATTGACATAACCCACGCTGCAGCATTAGTGACGGCACTTTTCTCAATACCGGTTATCTACAGTCGGCATTGGAAAAGGTGTTTTACAAATATGAGCTTGGCCTCAACGTAATTACAGAGGTAAATATTTAGTGTTTGTCCATAGCTGTAACGTCCGGTTCGCATGAGTAAAGCTGCGATGTACTCAATAATGTACATTAGACGCTCCAAGTCGTTTATAAAAAATTCACTTTGGTAGAACTTATTCCGTTTTTTACGCGATGACGGAAAAATTTCCTGTGCTGCCAAACTTAAAACATCAGCTTATTCATGAAGTTTTGTGAGATTGTAATATTTACGGGTTGTTATTGGTACATTTCAAGCCGTTTGGACCTCATCTACCTACTTGTGACCATGTTCGAGGCGTAACGGGCTTGAACGGGTTTGTAAACGAAGAACTTTTCCTATTTCCGCCACAGCCAGCAGCTCTGTGCAAAAATAGTATTCTGTGGTCACAGAGACAAAGGCCCCATGACTTACCCATCAGCGCCAATATATGAAATGTTAGATAAGCCAGTTAATAGAAGTTTAGGATTGAGGATTAGGAAGTTCGGATTGGAAGAGCGGCAATTAAAGCAATAGAGTCTTGGGCACGTTGTGGGACTGGGGATATTTTTCCAGTGTTACACTTTCTTGTCTGATGGATGTTTAATATACGTGAATTTGAAAAGCATCTTTGCAACATTTCCATAGAAGTGGCCCAGTGAACTTTGTAGTTCGGAAAGATGGGCATCAACGTGTCAAAAGTTCTCAACTTGGAGACTTACGATGACCCCAAACCGGTGGGTGAGGGTTCATTATACCACAAGCAGATCCAGAAAATGCGAGACGAGATGACAGGATGGGAACGCGTTCAGGCCATCTTCGAAACTGAGTAAGTGAAATGTAACGTTAGGGTAGAGACCCCCCGGTAGAGAACGGGTCTCTTCATGCTTCATGCAATTTTAGTTTGTTGTTGGATGAGGAAAATAAAATGTCTTTTTTTCTCTTAATGTGAAGCGAATTTGGCGATATCAGTCCCGAAATGTATCGCATTAAGGATGCTACCCTAGTAGCAGTGTTTGTTGGAGCTGTAATGGGGGGCTTCGGAAGATCCAGGATAAACATGGAGAATTTCTTAAGGACTAGTGCTCATGAAACTTTTGAGACACCACAGTTTGCACAGGTGAATTATCATAATATTCAAATTGTAGCTAGTTGAAGCAATTCATTCATTTATTTAATTGGAAAACGAACAATTGCTAACTGTTGTTTACAGAAAGCTTTACAGGACCGAGTGATGGTGGGATTTTTTGATGGTGCTTTCAGAATTGCGTGGAGACTAAGTGCTTTTACATTCATGTATATGTAAGTAATTCAGCAGTCATACTACATCATTGGAAGATAATCAGTCATGTTTCTGTGCATTGATCGTCATTGTAATTACTTTTTTGTCATATTCAGGGTCGCCTCATCTTCGATAGCAGCATACAGGGGGAAGGCCGGCATTGTTGACCAGGTCGGTGGAGCAGCAGTGGCAGGCTTTTTATACAAGGTTAAGGACGGTCCAAAAGCGCAGTTGTCTGGATTAATCTTTGGTAACTTCCAGTGTAGTATGGAGTTTTTGTGGCCACGTTAATGCAACTGATATTTTCTGTAGGTGGTGGCCTCGGCCTTATAGCTGGATTGTTGACAGTTCTGGGATCGAAGGCGCTTGGCGCAAGTCCTGACGACCTTATAAAGTTTCAGTATAGGAATATTGAACGAAGAAAGCAAGAAATTTACGAAAATCAGAAAGCGTATCGTTTGAAATCCAGGGCTGATGATTTAACGGCTTTTCATGAAACTTTTATCGCTGATGATGAACTGGCGATGGCTCGAATAAAGAAAACTCCTATTGGGGAGCTGACAGAAGCCGCGAAAAATAAAGAGCTAGATCCAGATAAAGTTAAGGAGGGATTAGCTCCAGCTGCTGTTGAAAAGGCTCTACAGAATTCGAGTTAAGTTGTTTAAAATACCTTAATTACAAATAATGTTTTGTCGTTGAGCAGTCAAATAGATAGCATTTCTAGAAAATAAATTAATTTATTTTAAATGAAGAAGCTGCAGTGACGAAGTGGAAGTAGTGTAAAACTGTTACTTTATTCATATAATTTGCGAACCTACAAAATCATAATCAACCGTAAACATGTTTAAGGTGGTGGCCTTCTAAGAATTTAGCCAGTACACCATTATTAATTGGGAAGCACGGGAAACGTAAACTGGATTTATGACTGACATCGACTTCACGCACCGTTTTCTCCATTTGGTTTTGTTAATCGTTTTGCACCACGATTGGGGGGACCCTTGGGCTTTGCGAATTTAGGCCTGCTTAACGTTTTTGTAGGGTGGATTTCTTCCCGCAGAAAATCTTCTGTCAGCTCATTGCCGTCATCAATTTCAATCTAGAAATGCATACGTCGAATTCATTTGGTGTCACATGAAAGTTATAGTGATTAATTTTCCAATTTTTCCAGTTTCTGTGATACCTTCCTATCCATAAGGAGACCAAGTGTGGATTCCATTGCCGCAAGTAGAGGACCCTTACAGCTTGAGTAAAGCATTCGCTCCTTAATGGTACAGTTGTAGCCCGGCATAGAGTACACGAACACTATTTTTTTAAATTATTTCTTGTTATAAAAGTCATTCAGTTTTGACGGTTACAGTACACCAAAGATCATACCTAAACTCTCCAGAAAGTCGCCCTCATGCGTGTGTGGAAAGTTGAACAAGTGATAACGGGCATTAGACTCTGGAACCCTTTTGCTTAAGTTTGCTACATCCGTGTCTGCTGTACTTGCAAGTTCTATCGTTTCATTTTCAATATCTGGAACAAAAATAACAAAAGACACATGTCTCTATCCATTCCTTGCAAGATAAGTATAATCTTTTATATGAGAACACAAGTAACGTCTACCACAAATTTTCCCATTAAAAGATTTTAGGGTACCTATTTTTAGTTGTACATAGTTCAGCTTCCTCTCCTTAAACTGTCGAATAGCATCATAAGCTTTGGTACTCAAAGGAAACATTACGCCTTGAAGAGTTTGATGCCGAGTGTCGATACCAATATCATTTCTAACTTCGGTTTTTTTCAGTTCAGCCAGTTCCTCCTCAGCCATTGTCAGCGGTACAGGTGCATCTCTATTTTTCTTCAGTTTCTCATAGCCCTTCCAAGACGCCTCTTCCTGATACAATATTATATTATACTATGAGAAAGCTCTACGGTTCACAATTACATGCGTCGTGCAATCCACGCCAAATTAGTTTTCGAATACAGACTGACGAAGAAATTTTGAAACTTACAAATGTGGTCGCAAAAACCTCCTCTTTGATTTGACCAGCCCCAAATTCTTGCTTCAATGTTGCTTTAGTCGAAGCATACAACATCTTCTGTCGCACTGGGCTCGTTTCCGGAGACCAGAAGAAAAACAACCATTCGTAACCAGAGTTTGTTTTCGAATCCAGCCTGCGTTCATATCAAGACATTTACTGGATTAAGTATGAATGTGTCACTGAATACATTATAATATCATTTGCATCAAACTATGATTGTACCGAAATAGCACGTAGCATGGTTGTGCCTCTTGTAACACGGGCAATATCAATTCATAGTCTTTGTCCCACGTAGCGGATTTCGGTTCCACATATTCGGCCAATGCCAGTTCCTCTGTGAATAACAACAAAGACTGTTATAAAAAACTCCATTAACACGACACTTGGCGATGAGTTAAAGAGCTGGCCAGCAGTGAAATGACATTACCATTTTCTATGCTTATTTTGATGAGTCTACAGTTGCCATCCCGACATTTTCCAAAGAACTTGCGAAGGTCATCATTAGCTAAAAATAATTTGCCAGAATTCTTGCACACTCATTACTGGAGTTATTGACAAGTCATCAACAAAGCTCAAATACTACAGAAAACACGCTACCTTGAATTCCTGTTTGGTGTGACATGTCGTCGTGACGAATGCAGTTATAATAATTTAGAGGTAAGCGTAGTTAAAATTTATTTATTTATAAACAAAATGCGATTACTGGTTTGGGACTTAAAGGGTTCAGTTCCACCTCAAGGCTACCAGGCACTTGATTCACTCTAACTTCTGTGACTTTCTGCGGTTCGGAAGTCAGATTTTACATAGAATATACACGTTACAATGGATTTTTTATATCGTAAAATTTTTCTGATTTCCTACGACCTGCGAATATGAAATTCAAAAAATGCTTTCTCTTCACAAGTGTCAGCCAAGCCCATCCGAATGAGCCTGAACAACTTTTAACTTCCGTCAGAGAGAGAGGTGTTACACTTACTATACACTACTTTGAAACTGGGCACTGTCGTCACTTTCCGCACCAAGGATCACAACTCCCACTCCGTATCTCATATAGCCAGTGCATATCATATCATCACAGTCAGGCCACCGTCACAGAAATGTAACCCAGGAAGCTCAACACACATGACGTTCCTCTGCCTGTCAGGCAAAACATGGTGGATTCAGAGAAAGAAATGTGTCAGTCTCCCCCGCTCACCTTATCAGTTTTACAGTCCTTCAATTTTGGAAAGACTTCTTTGAATGCACAGCTAATGAGGAATGTTTTTTTTCAAATAATTATTGAACTGAAATAAAAGCTTTGGGCCTTAGGAACCTCATATGGCTCCCTTCGTAGTTGCATTCTCAGTTAGCAAGAGACGTGCACACAGAGGAAAGTCAGTGACAGAGAGCACTTCGGCACTTTGAAGAGTAACTGAATCTTATGTACTGGGAAGATACATTTTGTGTCATCTGATCGTCTCAGCATGGATTGTGAGAACAACCATATTAATTGTCCATTTTTTGCTGGGCTGTTCCAGGATAAAGGGGACTGTCACAGGCTGCAAGAAGAACTGCGGGTCACGCTCGCAGAACAGTGAATAATATAATAATGCAACAAATATGATATCTAACCCCAAAACGCTGCTTTACGAAGGAAGTTGCTGATCGTCGATCTTAAAAGCTATGGAGGGATTTCCGTAACCCCACAGTCATTTTTGACACCGACCAATTTCTAAGCAGAAAGGACGCTGCAACGTCATATTGAAGTTTGATGAGTGTCAGGACGCCCTTAAAGGTATACCATACGATTTCAGGCTGCCCACAGCTCCTGGTTTCACCCAGTGTCCACTAGTACCGTCAAACTGCTAGTCCTAGTACATTGTAGTACTTTTGCCAGTATCTAGTACATAGTACCCAGCAGTAAATACCCTGGTACACCTGTAGTACTAGTTCAGGGTAGTACTTCAACGCCAGAGAAACTGCTAGTACGAGTTAGTACAAGTGCTAAAAAGGTTTGCTAGTACCAGTACTAGTTTGTACTAATTTGTACAATCGGGCCACCGCGAAATTTTGAAACTTGCTCATTTCGAGTCAAAAATAGGCAAAAAGCACGCGAATCTCCGTTTTGTTGTTATTTAATGTAAAATAAAGGATATAGGGAGGGACAGCAGGTAAAATAAAGCGATAGAAATAGATAAAGCTGGATTTTAATCCTTCGTCTAAATGGCAAATACTGTACTAGTACACTCTAGTACAGGAGGGTTTGCCCTTGAAGGGTTAGTACCAGTACAGCTGTAGTACTTCAGGGGACTGCAGTTAGTTCTAGTACGGTACTAGTACCCCTTCTCAGTCAAAAAGTTAGTACAAGTACCAGGTAGTACGCATTGGTACTAACTTTTCTGTTAGTACACCTCCAAGTACTAGTTCTCGTGTTAGTGAACACTGGTTTCACCAGCACTCTCCTTATTTGAGAGCCCTCTGTCTGATGAAGATTATACGGGCGAGGCAGGAATACGCGCTAAGTTGACAAGATTGTGTAACCCGGTAAGTTCCGTCGATCAATAGTTATTATAAGTATGAATCGTAAGTAAAAGTTTATGATTCATGAAATAAAACACAAAAGATTGCAACCTCTGTATCCATTAATACCATTGGATTCCATTGCAATACTGTCACCACTATACCACTGATATTAAATGAAAGAATATAGCCCTACATACTGAAAAACTACTTCATATTACAACCGTATACACCCTTACGAATTTATTAACGTGACTAGTGACGTTACCAAACATCTCAGTTAATTATAGTCGGTGATTGATGCACATGTACGCAAATCTAGTAAATCCTCAAATTTGTGCAACATGCTTCATGCAATCATTTCCACCGAAATGGCTTTCCTTTACTATGAACCTATTTTGCCACCTGCATACACAGAAAATTCTAAAACCAATCTGTCGGATGACATCGGAAACTCCACAAACAATAAAGTTTGTTATAAAATGCTAAACATGAAAGTTTGACGTCGGCCCTTGGTATATCTTGAGAGAAACTGTGTTTCAGGATATTTCTTCCAAACGAAAGGGCAGCCAACGAAGCCAACGAACAAGGACAGAAACCTGTGGTTCCAGGAAGAATTAGTCGCTTGGTCCAATGACATCGTCCACAGCATGGCCACCCCATTAAACAACGCTGCAATGCGAACCTCATCAAACCTAAGTAATCTTAGGGCTTTTCAGGAACATACGAGTCAAAATACAGAATCATCTCATGGCTCGTGACACTGTGACACAGTTATGAGCGTAAGATATTTATAGCTTGGGCTCCTGCCCGACAGTTCATTGCTCAGCATGTTCATAGCTTATAGTCAAAGCTCGTGTCTCACCACCGCATAATATTTCCGCCGTCCACCGGTTTTTTAGAAGGAATTAGTTTGCTGTGGCGCGAATTCAGCCGGTGTGTTAAGCATACCACGTGCAGTTTTTGGTACTTCCACTGTGACACAAATAAAGTCTTTCGTGGCTTACACGTGGTGTGTGCGAAAAATTATTAGGATCAGGACTTCAAAACGGAATTAATGTCGACGCGAACGGTGCAAGTATTGCCAAGCTTTAATGTTAGTGTATAGGCTTTTGCTGATGTGGGAAAGTAAACTTTATATGGCAAAAATGCTTATTATGCGCAGTCCGTAAATTCCATATGTATGAAACGTGGGATAAGCAATTCCTCTGGAAACTAAAACTGCTTAACTTTCCGGCTCAGTGGAAGGAATCAGATCTCTTGCAAAGCCGGTGGCTTATGATAAGAGGCCAGGTTACTCTGCGTGGTCGTGCTGGGACGTACGAGGCACTGCAGCCGTGAGCTTCCACAATGATTTATTAAAAAGTGCGAGTGATTCGACACGTTCGATCAAACACGTTTCTCCTGTCACTCTAATTATTCCAGTGTCTTACGAGTTGAGCTTCCATGTAACTAGGGGAGTAGTGTATCTCAGGGAATTTGTTCAAGTAGAAAAATAAAGCAAAACAGTTCTTGTGCCTTCCAGTTAAGATTCTCAAAGAAAAGAGTCGGTAACTACCTGAGGTCACTACTTTCCATGAATTCTGAAGAAATTTTCGTACTGGACGAAGAAACACCTGTAGATGACCTGCCGAAAAAATTCAGATGGCCGGAATATTTGGTCTTCTCTGCTATGATGTCTGCGTCCGTGGGTATTGGAATCTTTTATGGCTGCTTCGGTAGGAAACAGAAAACTACGAAAGAGTTTCTTCTTGCTAATAGGGCTATGCCCGCCTTTCCCACTGCCATGAGTTTAACCGCCAGGTAAATCCGTTTGTTTGCAAGTAAATACATACAATAAAGGCATTGTGAAGCTGTTGCGTCCTATGTTACTTATTATGGTTAATCGACTATTATTCTGAAGTTTTATGTCCGCCATCATTCTACTGGGCACACCAGCTGAAATGTACACCTACGGGACAATGTATTGGGATCTGATCGGAGGGTACTTCCTTGCCATGGCGTCCGCTGCATATCTGTATGCTCCTGTGTTTTTCAAGCTGCAAGTCACATCTGTATACCAGGTAGGTGTTACTAGTGATTTTATCCAGAGACACACAACCGCCGCATTGTCGGTCTTCCCTTTTGCAAGACAAAATAGTACAGTACTAAAGTGCAACTAATGAACCAAAGTAATTACGGCGTTCGCAAGACTTATCGCAGAACAAGCTAACAGTTATTCCTTCAAATTTTGGATTTATTTTCCGCTCTCGTTTGTGGCTGTAGTATTTGGAGCTTCGTTTCTCTCGCTCGGTACGGCTACTGGCATCTACTTTGGTCACTTTTCAGCTGGTAAGTTCCCCTGCAGTTACTCAAAACCATGGGGCCGCAGAGGTTTCCATGGTTTCCGGTTGCTAATTATTCCAGTTTTCGTGCTATCCGCAGTGCATTTACATGGCTATCGCTGTCTACGCCCCATCGCTTGCACTTGAACAAGGTAAGCTTGCTTCCTATCTAGAACTTTCGTGACCACGGCGTGAAAACGTAAGATGATTGTATGCTTCATCTATCAAGTGACGGGCATTGACGTATACATGGCAGTAACAGGAATGTTCTTAGTGTGCATTTTCTACACAACCTTGGTGAGTAAATACGGCAGTGTAGCAGCTCTTTAAAACGATGCATTGGGTAGTGAAAGAGTATGTGATATAAAAGCCATTTTCCTCATCGACCTCAACACATCTCGCAGGGTGGAATGAAAGCAGTTATGTGGACAGATACGGTTCAGGTCCTCACAATGATTGTAGCGATGCTAACAATTGTATTGAAGGGAGTAATGGACGCAGGAGGGCCTGGGCCTGTATGGTCAGCAGCGATTGAGGGTTCAAGAATCGAATTTCTCAAGTAAGCCAAACCTATTGCCATTATATTGGAAAACGCAGTAAGGATTTTTGTTAGCACTGTGTCCTTCCCGACAGTTTTGACTTAGATCCACGGGAACGTCATACAACATGGGGTCTCGTCGTAGGAGGCTACTTCACATGGATAGCTCTATATGGTACAAATCAAGCGCAAGTACAACGTTACATGAGCGTGCCTACTCTGGGAGCGGCACGAAGGTACGGCCTTTGTACAGATTTTGCTTTTTCGCCTTAATGGAACGTTAATTATTTATTCCTCAGGGCAATATGGATAAATTTTTTCAACTTATCAGCTTTACTATGCATTTGCTGCTACGCTGGGCTAGTGCTATATTCCAAGTACAGGTTCTGCGACCCGCTTCTTGCTGGTGTATGTGACAAATGATTTTGCATTGATCAAGTCTCACGGGTTATAGCTTATTCGTAAACATCTTCCACAATAGGAAGTGACAACCCGCGATCAGATGTTCCCGTTGTTCGTTATGGAAACCGTTGGAGATATACCAGGCTTACCAGGTCTCTTCGTTGCCGGGGTCTTTTCGGGAGCCTTGAGGTACCAGACGAAGCGCAAGCATCATTCCTATCACTGCTTCCATTACGACCACTAATATTACTCACTTTGGTTTGCAGTACCGTTTCCAGCGGTATCAATGCCCTATCAGCCACAGCTTTAGAAGACTTCGTAAAATTATTCTACCCAAATCTAAAGGAGTCCAATGCAGCTGCCATATCAAAGTTACTGGTGGTGTTTTTTGGTCTGTTTAGCTTCGGCTTAGTCTTTGTCGCTGCACAAATGGGAGGAGTTTTGCAGGTAAAATGCTGTTGAATTGGCTGTTGCAGCATTAATGCAGAATAGTGCCTTGGAATTCTATAGGCTGCAAACAGCATCTTCGGGATGATCGGCGGACCTCTTCTGGGTTTGTTTACTCTAGGAATGTTTTTTCCATGGGCAAACTACAAGGTATGTTGCTGCTTTAGTGTAGGTAATCACACATTAAACAATTCTGAGAAAATATAATACATGACGGATGATATAGGGTGCGCTACTGGGGACGGCTGCTTCCATGGCATACATGTTCTGGCTTGGAGTAGGAGCCAACGTATCAGTATTAAACGGCGATCTGGTAATTCCAAAACTTCCCCTCTCTGTGGATGAGTGCGCGAAGAATATATCCATAGCAACGCTTCCACCGGGGAAAAAGTAAGGGCAAGGTACCTAAATAGCAATTACCAGTAGCCTAGACCTCAGCCTGTAACTTTTTCTTGAAACAAAGGGGAGGACTTCTAGAGATGTATCGCATATCGTACATCTGGTATTCCGCAACAGGATGTGTCGTTGTGCTCATCACTGGAATGATCGGTAGCTTCCTTACAGGGAAGCAGGATCCAAGGTATCTTAGTAGAAATCTCATCAGCCCTGTTGCTGATAGCTTCGTCCAGCACTTCTGCAGTTCATCTTTTCGCAGAAGAATAAACTGGGATCTGGGTGCTTACTTGGTGAGTTTTCCAATGCATGCGAAAATTTGTTAGAAGCTGTAATGGAAGCTGAAACTCGCTGTAATGTACGCTCTTGTATGAAGGATGAAAGTACTGAAGACACGACTGCAGTGATAAAGGACCGTGGAACTTCTGAATTCTCCTTCAAAATCGTCACCAGGCTGTGAAGATCAACTGTAATAATTGTTTGTAACACGTGATTCTGCTTTGTGACTAAACTAAGACAGAGTTTCGCAATTGAGTAGTAAACATTCACTGGTTGAAATCCGTATCCATTGTTTCTCTCTTTCTGGGTTGGTTTAATTTCCATGGAATTGTTTTTATGAAGGCATAATGATCCGGTTGAGCTATCTCCAGTAAGCTGTTGGCTGTGTGACACAACAGCGAAATTCCGGCACTATGCACGATTTCCAAATCAGTTAGCCTTCTCTAGCTAGTCGCTATCACCCTGTCCTTAATGGTGTTCTTTGAATTTTCCATCTTCGTAGGTCAGCCTAGATTCAATTAAGCATGGCCGCAGTATTACCCAGTTTAAGTTTTCTTACGTTAGTGAGTTACATTCTTATCTCTCGACGAAGTTTTGCAGATCATTACGCGGACCCAGGCTGGGCGAGGTTTTGTGGAACGGACTCTTATGGCCACGAAATGCATCATGACATTTACACAAATGAATGCCCAGCTGGTGGTTGGTTTGATCCAGAAAACGGGATTAAGTGGAACTGCATTTGTACTATTGGAACGTATGTCCAAAGCAAAGAACATATCTAACAGTATATTCGAGCGGTTGATATTTATATCCAAAAAACTGTAGGTTCAACATGAGGTTCAGTTGGTGCAAGCATGACGAACCCGTGACTGGCCTCGGAACAGGCGGATATGCTAGATTCACTCCAAATGACATTACCTGTTTCCGTGTTTCTTCTGAGGTACATTTTCTCGATTTATGTATACGCACATGCTTTCGTTATCCTTTCCATTAAGACCAATAGGTGATATTAAGGTTACAAACGGTCAAAGAGTTCAAGGAGTGCTGGCAATGCACAAAGACTCAGATAGAAACGAAGAGGATTTTCCGTACATTTGGACTAAAACAAGTGGCGGAACAATTCTGAGTCACCTTGACCTTAACAATGATGTCATCCAAAACATGACTGTACACCCGAATGATTCCATTCCATATGCCATTCGGGCGAATCCTAGGCCTCACACATACTTCGCCATTTTCAATCGGGCCACAAACAAGGCTGTTTGCCTTTTACCTCCGAATGCCACACAAGGTACTCCTGGTATCTTCTACAGCTATTCTTTAGATTTCTTATGGTTGTCCGGCAGAGACTTAAAACCTGCGAAGATGGATCTCTTCATGAGGTCAGGTTGTTATTTGCGCAACGAAAGCTTTAGTTATGCCAGTGTAGCTGGAAGAAGTCTTGAAGACTATGTTGTCCCAAAACTTGACCTTGCTGAAGTGCATGGTGAGATTGCCCATTGACCAACGTCACCACACATACGATCTTCAACTGAGTCACTTAACTAATATCATTTACTACTAGCTGACTGCATCAAATGTCTGAATATTGGCTCTCCATTTGAGGAAAAGAATATGACAGAAGATTGTCAACCAAGTGACACCAACGACAGGATGAGGCTGAACTACGAAACTGACCTGCAGAGTGAAAGACTTGGAAATTACTGGATTGATTTTATGCTTCAAAAGGATTCTTCACACTTGAAAACGGATGACATTCAGGAACTGGTGATTCTGCGGAAAGCAGTCATTATGGCGTACGGGGCCTGTAACATGAACTATATTCCTCGCCCGTTTTACCAGTTTTTCATGATTCTTTTCCAGGCCTTAATCTTAGAATCGTCTCTCACATATCCATCACAGCCTCCTTTAGAAACTACGCATTACCAACAAATTTTACAAAATCTGGACAAATGCATGCAAAACACTCAGTTGTACAGCATTCGAATTGACAACGCAACATGTCCTCCTCAGGTGGAAATAATTATTTCAACCTAAAGTTTGCTCATGAAAGAATGTGCGCTATATTTTGTTTTAGTATTTAGAATACTTGATGCCAGGAACATCCCGCTACGTTCCCATCGAAGTTCCAGCTGAACTGATCGCAATTCCTGATGAACAAGATTATCTTCTGGAGTTCACTTGGAAGCTAAGTAGCTTTTTGCAGTACCATTGTCACGACTATTTCAAAGAATCGCCTGTTCTCCAGCACGCTTTACAGGTCCAGTTAGAGAACCTGTTTTCAGATTATCTTCAGATGCGATGGTGAGTGAAAGTCCCGTCGTTACCCTGCTTTGTTCCAAGACTCCAAGAGCCTAATGCAAGGTAACTTCGAAACCGGTGAGATCTAATGTAATAGTTTCACTGAATAGGAGACATCCTGCAAATTCCCTATTCATGTTTGATGCTATATTCAAGACCCACTTCGACTTGGTCACGACCATGGAAAATTTTGAACGTTGTGTCGCAACAGCGAATAGACTTTCGTCCTTCAAGGGATGGCTGAAGAAGCCCATCAATCAGCCAATGAAGTTGTTTGGTCCGGAAGTATTAAACGGAAGGAAGTAAGATCCAGTATTTTCCAATGCACTGATTCATAGATTCATTGGGTTCCAAGTTTATAAAGGAACTGGTTTCACAAATAATATGAGCATATAGGAGGCGCTCTAACGCGAGGGACGGTAACTTCCCAAAGCCCGAGAAAAATTCGACACCAATGAATGCTCGCATCAAAACCACGCCAGAAAATCTTTTTTACATAGATTTGCCCGAGGACCCACTACTTTCAGCTTCAGTAAGGGGTAAATAAAGTCCTTCAGTTTTGTCACTCTATGTTCAATTCAACATGCGAAAGCCACACCCCTTGGGTACAAAAAATTTGATATATTTCTGATGAAATGGCTTTACTGACTTTTAGAGAACAGCTGGGAAGGCGAAGAAGATCCACCCAAAGGTTGGAATCCAGACAACTGTTGGCCTAAGCATGTTAAGTCTTACTTTCCAAGAAATACTTCATACCTGAATTGGGAGGACAACGACATCACCAGTTCCAAGAATACCAACACCCACTATGGAACATTCCGTGGCGATTTAAAATTTGCATGCTTAGTCAGTGTATCAGACTTTTCGGTAAAAAATCCGTCGTATTCATTAGAAACAGATTTTTGTTTCTGAAGAGGCGAAACGAAAAGCAACCGCTGGAATAAATATGCAAATCTTCCTTTTCGTTGCGGCCTTCATGAGGTATTCCAGAAAAATTTGAAATGATTGTACTGAGTTGATGAACTTAAACACAGGGCATGTTGCGTTTACTCACGTAATCGAAGGCTAAATAGCACCGGTAACATCAAACAACACCGTCATTATTATTCGTATCACTATTACTTTCAGGACTGAAACCCTCCTGCTTGGCCAGTGCTAGAGTGTCCCGTCGTAAAATTTCCATTTCTGCCTGTATGTAGTCAGTTATGATTTTCCTCTTTTCAACGGCTTTCTTTTCCTCCAACGTGGCCATTATTGCTGTGACGTCTATTGGCTTTCCGATATTAACGAGAACTTTCTTGCCTAACCTTGGATAGTACGGAAGGTGATTAGGTAGTACGTTTGCCATTCCTGAAACAAAGGGGGGAAAAACGGTCTCACAAAGCGATCCAATAACTGACATTAACACCTAGATACAAACTTCTGATTTTATATTAGCTTCCGATTTGGAAATAAATTCTTACCTACGTGCCAAAATGGAATAATTATGGGTGGAACATTAAGTTCAGATATTATTCTACCAACGCCCCATTTTAAACGGTACAACCGCTTTCTCTCCATGTTAACTTTCCCCTCTGGAAAAATGTGTAACCAGTCACCTTCATTGAGTCGATCAATAACAAAGTCTACTGCTTTTTGGTAAACACCCATGCCCCTAACGCATGGCGGACATTTCCCTAGCGCCATCACAGCACCGTGCCACGGTTTTCTATAGCAAATATCACTAGCCGCGAGCCCCCATCGCATCTTCTGCTGCTGCAGAAGTTCCTTGTTGCTCATTAAAATACCTGGAATACACGTAATATAATTAGATACGACCACCTCAACGGCCCAGCCCTTTAGGTGGAATTTGAACTGTGGGTAACTTACTGATCAAACATGGATCGTCAATGCATGATTCATGATTTGCCACCGTTATAAGTGGGACTCCTGACGGTCGATTGAAAATAGCCTGCTTAAGCCTATCCAGATTGTGGATCTTAGTTGTGTTCATAATATCTGACAACAGCAAAATATCCAGATGCAGGTATATTTCGGTAGGGGGCACAGTAATTGCGCCTAATAAGCTTCGAAGTTGAAGGTGCATTTTTTCAGCGCGTTATTTTCAAAGTATGTACTTACTTAATATAGCTTTACCCCCCAATCCAGCAAAGAAGCACGCTATGGTACTCTTCCATTTCCATGAAGTCGGAGGATTCTTCATGTCCGGATAAGGCCATTCAAAGTGTGTTTGCGTTACTGCTGGAGGCACAGGCCGTACAGCGTAACGAGCAACGCAGTGGGCTGATATGATCCTCTGCGCAACATTCCGTTGCAAAATTGGTCTCCCTTGCGGAAACATTTCCTAAGTCCAAGTTACGCTACCTGCAACAAAAAGAAAATTTGTTTTTTACAACGTGCCAACGTCACTGTTAATAAGCTAAGGCGCAAAACAAAAGAATTAGATGTGAGATGATGTAATTCCCACTGTCTTTCAGAATAGGATAAATTGACCAATTGATAATTTAGTTGACTGCACTTTTGCACAGAATTCCTTTATTCTAAATTATAGTACATATGAGAGATGTTCCACTAGAATTATTACCCACAAGTACAATTATAAAAAATTCACACATATTTCGTGCACAAAAAATTCCCGATAATTACATGACGTGAATTTTATTCGGTTATTCAGCCAGAAATTGGCTCAGTTGGACAACGGAGGACACAGTGACCAGTTTCATGAGCTGTTCGAATAACTGGCGATTATCTGGGTCGGGATCGCGTTCAAAAATAGGATTCAGCTTATCAAAAACACCATTAAAGACATCGAGAACAAATCCGTGTCCTTCAGACTTTGAGATCACAATGCC
>JAQFYD010000664.1:0-16325 GCA_034694225.1 Bourletiella hortensis | reverse complement strand
AAAACAACAGATGGATATGACGACCCAATATATCCATATCCCATACCCAGATTCAGTCCGAGATTAAAATCCCAACACGGTTTACTATCCCCTCCAACAAGTCCCGTTGTCCCGAGACTCTCCGGCAGAACAACGACATTAGAAGTCATGGCTGACTATCGCAAATTTACCTTACCTGATTATGATTACGACACTGGCCATCTCTTTCCCCACGTTGATGTAGACGGGATGGATGTAACAGCCGCAGTTCATAACATTCGCAGACCCAGTACCCAGGATACGGATTTGTCCAAAAGAGAGAAACTCATCTCGTATGTCATAAATAATAAAGATATCCAAGCGCAGATTTCCGCACGGGATAGTGAGCTCTCGGAAAAGGGAATTATTGAGTTTAACGTGAGACTTCCAGTAAATGAAGAGGATAACTATGGAAGTTCAGGAGCTGGCGACTATGATGACTACAAGGATCCCCTGTTGTCTGACCGACAAAGGGCTACCATCCGATGGCTTTATTCCTCCGATAGCCAAAGCTCCAATTCTAAAGATTCAATTCTAACGCATTTATCGTACCTGAAGAAGGTGATCACTCCTTTCAGTACAGCCTTTGCGTTGCTTATGTTCCAACAATGTTAATAAGAATTGCATTTTTATCAATACAGGGCATTCAGCAGCAGCAGCATGAATGGAATGTTCTACCTTCGGACACCGAGGAGGAAACGGATTATCATTATTCTGGTAGCGCTAATGAATATTCTTCCGATGATAGTAAGTATTTTAGCAAAGGCTAAGTCCAAAATAATTATTCTCTTCAATCTTCAGCTGCACCGGTGTGAGTTCACTAAAACTGCGTTCTACTATATGACTGGCCCCAAGTTACTGAATTCCTTTGTAAAAGAAAGCAAATATGATCATGCACCTACCTGTTGGATTCCTCCTCTTGTCTCACTCACACATTCTCTGTCTGCCTCTCCTATTTATTATGATTTGTGTTGTTTGTTTAATGAAAGCCATCACCATAAGAGTAATTACCAACGATATATAACTACTACTACTGTACCTCTTCATTCTTATAACGCTGGTTCCACTACTACTGTGAAACTCATTAATAAACCACAGACTTCTTCTAAAACTTTCTACTTTCTCCATTTCTTTCATCATCATGAAAAGTAAGCAAACATTAACACAGGCCGACAGGCGGAGTAAAATATATCGAATTCAAATTTATTATTATTCCCGAGACCATACCACAAAAGAAGAAATTTCTCTCAATATTTCTCTACACGCTAGTAATAATAACAATAGTAATTACATCATATTTATATGTGTCTATTAGTCTTCATATTTTCACTTACAATGGGTTCTCAATTCACGCGGATAATAGTACTGATGATAGTCATAGACTACACAGCTACATCAACCAAGTATTCACATACATGATTCTATCAATGTCTTCTATTAAAATCCTCTGCGGACTATAGACGATCGAATACGCTATGATCATTACGTCCAAGAAATCTCTCTTTATTATTTCCTCCTAAGGGACAACAAAAAAATCTCCAAGGGATCGTTCGTTCACCATTGGCTTGGGATTGAACAAAATTGTCTTTTCATTTAGCCCTTACGGTTACCACAAGCATAACAACGCCCAACCTGCACTTCTGCACTCCTTCTAATTAACGGTATACAACAATGGTATAAGTGATGACAGAGAGAACCAATAATATCTTGACATTATTATCATTTATTCATTCTATAATAATAATAATCATTGGACTCACACTAAAATAAATTACAACTTACAACATTATGCAAAAACATTGGAAAATCAAATCTACAGGGAATCCATCTCATCTTCTACAGCCTACAACTCCACCAAATGACAACAATCTGGCTCATACTTACAATTTTTTTCTCACCCGTGGACACTAGCTACTGTATAAATACATACTTTTTTAGCCCGATCCGAACAACTGACATGTAAAATAGTAATGTCATCCATTCATATAGAATTCCATTTCCACATGATCAGAAACTCCCCACAATAACAACACTATTATAGTTATTAACCTAAAGGGAGAATCAGGCTTTCACAATCATTACCTTCATCATCATATAATGTGGATTCCAACAACTGGAGTTTATGTACATGATTATAATAATAATTATTATTATATTACTTACTATTTATATTGTGTTCCGCAGAAACCAAGCTGCTCAGAGTGTATTCTCTTAGCTCAATAATATTTTTGTATTTTATTACCTACCAAGGACAGACATTTTACATTTATGCGGTACTAATTATCATTACTACTACTAACTACTTACATAGGTTCATATTATCACGATCAAGGAATATGGAAGGAATGCTAACATAACAAGTATTATTATTTATTATTCATCATAAACATACGAATCCACATTTTTTTGTTTCTTTCAATCATAGACTTTTTCGTTGAATAGTTTCGCACAACATTTGCACCCATTTCTGGAGAAAACAATTTACTTAATTTGATAATCCACAACAACAACTTCTTCCAGCTAATCTCCACATCTCACACGCAATAATGGAGATACGTACATCATCATTTTCTTCTTATTTCTAATAATAACGTCCCATATTTGACAACAATGATAATTTTAATGTTATAGACGCTATAGATATTTCCTCATTCTCTCACTGTGCGCTTGGATCATCATGAAAATTCTATTACGAAGGGAAAATTACAGGGTTTTTACACCATGTCACAGTCGCCGCCATTTTAATTTCTTTCTAACAATGAAAAATATTTCTCGCAATTGTACGCCAAATTTTTTGCTAAAATATATATTAATCATCAACGCCATATTTATACATACGCGTCGTCATTGTCATTATCATCAGATTCACATACTAAACTTGTCATTTAAATCACAGACAGAATTTTTAATCAATCAATCAATCAATTCATCTCGGATAATAATTATTATTGGCTGGAAAATTTCACCGAAAACTTTCATCTTCATCATCACATACATAATATGATGCTTTCTTTTGTACATTTATAATCATCATGTGTACCTCTTCTAAATGTATAGTGAGGTTAGGCTTTGAATCACTCTTTGTTATGGGTATGTAATATATAAGAGCTACTATAATCTCAATTTTGCAGTCATTATCTTTGTCATCGGACAGACAGTTGAATAATAATCACTCTCACTCACTCTTTACGTTGTCCATCCATACTTTCTCCATGTGTAGAAAGTATAGTGGAGATGATACCATTATCCCTCACACTCCATGACGACGGCCCTATTCCAGTAGTAATTAATAATATGGTAAGTCATAATGGTAGCAATGATGATGATAATAATAAAAAGGCAACCACAAAAGTCCATCGTTGTGGAAAGTATACATAACCTTTGCACTCTCCTAATCCTCCCCTATGGCCAGAGTTGCTCCAGTAACCATTCATACGATTTTTCAACTTACTTCCCACTCACGCCATTTTAATAACGGAGCAGATCAATCATGCATTTTTGGCTAGATTTAATAATAATAATGAGTACTATAAGGGGAATGGTAGTCAACTTCCTTACTACGTTTCTCATTCTAGAAGGATCCCTAACGCTCTTCTAAACGAGTTTACTATAGCAATAATAATTTGCTCTCGATTCCGTTCGTTCATTCTAATATGACCATTAGCTACTGCCTAATAACACCCGTTCCCGCGAGAGAATAATAGTAACCAAGACTAATAATATATTAGTTGTTTCTCCTATAGCTTTCTGACTAATAATTAAGAAAGAGTAAACCCACACCCATTTTTGGCCAGCCTTGGAAAACAGAAACTTGGCATACTTGTTATAGCATGTATAGTCCCCGCCCCGCACTAGTGCTTTAAATTAATTGTTAACGAAGGAAAATTAATAACAACAAGAGCAGTAGTATCACTATTTCTATACAAGACTAATAATTAATCAACTTCCTCGTTGGCCATTTCCTGATTCTGTATACAAGCTGTTCCACAACTATGACATCTTTCCCGTTACTGACTGACTCTCATATAACATCCCATCCCACCGCTCTTCTCATTATATTCTCCAATTGCACATAAGGCACGGACCAGAAATCTTCATAATGTTAACTCTGACTCGTCAGTTTTACAACAGCTGTATATATCAGAATTCAAGGAAATTTGAGCCAGCAGAGTACGAAGGAGATTGACTAAATCTACTTTTGTAGCACCATTGAGTTCATTTCATATTTTGCGTTCTTCTTTGACGAGCATCGTAGAACTTCTTATACTAGATTCTTTTCATTTAAATATATTCCCAGTCACACGCTCAATCACACAAACATACACTCACTCAATCAGAAAATATCCTCAGGAAATATCCAGAGAATAGAAAAAAAAACATAAAAGCGACTATACCAAATTCCACAACCATTAGACTGCATAATAATGTGATGATTATCATTTTTTGAGTCCAGCATATTATACTCTGTAGCACCTTATGTTACTCCGCAAAGGACATGAATTCGGTAGTTTGTAATAATCGATATCATTTTTTAGTCACCTTGAAAAAATTCCACCACCATTAATAGTTAATAAATTATTATAGTAGTAGACCCTGATTGCCACCATGTAGTCAGTGCATTATTAGTTAGGTAGGTGTATTACTCTAATATGGACGACAACCGTTCACGCTCTCATAATAGCGTAGCTACTTACTTTTCCTTCACCATATTTAATGTATTTGTTATGTGAACCCCAACAACACGACAGAAAGAGTAATAATAATAATTAAGCGACTGACTGCGTGGGCAAATGATGAGTGAGTTATATAAAATGATGAAGCATTTAAATAAATTATTATAACACCGACTCCGAATTTATGTGCATTTGATATAATAATAAATATATCTTGAAAACTTAACAATGAAGGGTCAAGTGAGGAACACAGTTCCCTTGAACCACATCATCAACATATTTTATAAGGTACATGTGTACGCGTTTTTCTCCACACGCCAGTTTAAACCAACCTGGGCATTGGCGCTGTATAAACGCTGACTTACTTAATTAAATTTAACTAATAATAAATAATCAATCTCATATTATTACTACTACCATCCACCTCTCTCATCCATATAATAATGCAAGATCACATTAATAACAAGCACAGCATATCATATGGAATCCATCTTCGCCACTACAGAGCTGCACACAAACATACAAATACAAAGCAATAGAAAACAGTACGCTTTACATATATAGTCTTAAGCCCAGCCCAAAATCAGTAGCGAAAAGCAATTATCAGTTAAGGTCCATCATAATGGCTTTATAATAATCATGATTAGTATTAGTGGTTGGTGAATGAATGGAACTACTACTGGATCAGTCAGTTTTGGGAAAATGAACTGGTATTCTCTTCTCGGGGTTTCTTGTTGGTGTTGTATAGCTGCAATCTACCATTCTACAATCTAGGATAATAAGCAAACTATCTGTGATGGTAATCAATTAGGGTTCTCTACCGCCTTGGTTTGTACACATTTCATTTCCCTTTCGGTATCAATATTGGTTTATTGTTAGTCCGTGCCTAAAAAACTAACATCTCCTATCAGTCTGACACCTTCACACTATCATTCCTTCACGTACGCAATCAGCCACGCAAAATGGCAAAGGTTATGGAATGTTTATCAAGACTGTTCGCATCGCTAATGGAAAACATTGGGATTTTCTACGAACCCATCTAACAATATTCAAAAACGAATGGAAATCAAAAACACATGAAAAATATTACTATGTCAAGTTGTTACTACGACAGGACTGCAACGGTAGTGGTCATAGAGTGTGAGAGGACATCATCTTCTGTGAGACAAATTTTTTTAAAAAATATTCCAATGGGCAAAATTAAGATAGAATTTTGGTGAGGGTGTGTGAGGAGATGTTCTGTTACAGAGAATTAATGATAACAGATTCAACAACATTAAGACGCTCCTTTAATGCCTCCTTGAGTAACCAAATGCAACAAGGCAAAATTCTTACGATAAGCCACTACTGATATTATGGGAGTGTGTGTGGCAGTACCGTAACTTCTGGAGAACAGAATGCATCAGCACTATGAAATTTGATGCAAAAAAATATGAACGCCTAATCTGCGAGGGATGATGATCAAGCTGTTATTGAGTGCAGGGAATTTCTATGAACTTTATCTAACCTTTTAGTACAGGCCAAGATTTGCACTGAAGAACGAACGGTGGTGACATATTCTTTCTTACAAGCATCTCACTCAATCTTTCTTTCTTTCTCGCTGTTCCTCATCTAAGTATAAAAAAATGGCAAAACTGAGACCGTACAAACCCTAGCCATAAAACATTGTTCAGATCAAATCCGCCACAGGAGGCTCTAAATTCATATTTTCGACTAAACCTGTCAAATAATCAAGCATGTTAAGGGACGAAGACAGAAAAAAAAACTCACTTTTTCAGTGGCAGCTTCATGAATGTCAATAGTAACTATAGCGGTGTGAAAAGAAAAGTGGTGCAAAACGGGAAATCTAGTGTCATTCGTATCATGAGAAAGAATATCAGTAAAAAGGAGTTGCCTCCCCACTTTTTCATGATTCAGCAACCGACAGACAAGAAATGTGCTGAGTTTTCTTGTAACAAATCTGCAATGATAATCATTTTAGAGCTTCTTTCTCAATTTTGCAAATCTTACAGAATAGTTACACACATGTTTGATAGTGAACAACAAAAATAGTCAAGAATCATGAATTATTTATCATCAAAGTGGAATACGTGATGATGGATTTGTAAAAAATAAAAATACTTTTTAAGGCTATCGCAAAAGATGCTGCTGATGGGGAAAGGAGTGCAGTAAAGTGCTTTAGTACACAATTTCTGCGGTTTGTCCTGTCAGTCACGCACACGTAACTAACTACACATCCTCACATGAGGTGAGAGCATGACAGTTTGATTAGCTGACATGAAAAATGAATCAGGGCAGTTATTTTTGCGCTTTTGGAGCCTCTGTGCAAATATAACACGGGGGAAGCTGCACACGATAGAACACACTATTAGGTCTCCTATAGAATGCACACACTCCCAGTACTCCATAATAAAGGTAGCTATAATATTGGCCACATGCTTCTATAGTACTAATTTCAGCTCCATAGTAGCAAACTCAAGAACTATTTCACTATCATGATCAGGCCAAAAAAAAATAGCTACACGGCGACACGTTTGAATGTGGCACCGCATGTGGCAGCCTAAAATAATAATGAACATTCATGCCCCTGCACTAATATACGCACGGAGTAATATCATCACCATGTGTACGTTACGTGCTAATTCTAGTTACCTGGGTCTGTCCTGAAAGGTTGTATTATCCAACGTAAGAAATCAGACGAGACAATTAGCCTATTTCAGATAATTATGACAGTCCTTCAGATCCCTGCTGCGCGTATGTAATGAGTAGAAGCGGAGTCAGTAACTTTGGCAATCGTATCGATTTTGTATTCAAAAATGTATCAATTATTTCGAATAGCAAAAGTATTCAAAAACTTAACAATCGTCATCATCATTGCTTTCCTTGCACAATTCAATAGCCAGTAATGCATCGTGCAGAGAAGCGCAAACAAAAAACATGCAGAAAACTTGCGAATATAATACGCACTCAATAATTAACATTATTATGCGTTTGACAAACCAATACATTACACGTCACATCAAATAGTATAACTGCTACCTTGTCAGATCGCTGTGCGTCTGATTTTGCTCAAGTAGTTGTAGTAAGTTACTGAATTCCACAAAATTTCATTGCAAACTTGAATAAGACGGACGAGGACATTGTCGTTATTACACATGTATAAAGCTTAATCCCGCTGGGGTGGGTAAGGAGTAACAAAAAATTATTTTTAGTGAAAGAAGTTGATGATGACGAGCTATAGGGAAAGGATAGTGAGAGAGACAGTGCGTGTGTATGTATGCGTCTCAATTATCACACACTTCTCTCCGGAATAATAAACATAATTATTAGTAAATGGGAATACAGTAGCTAGCGCGTATGAAAATACGCGACAGAAAGAAAAATCTATTTCACACGAAAAACAGAAATGGCCTCATAGTGATACAGTCATGCTTGCATTTACAAGTAAAATCAAAAGAAAGCGAAAAAATCTGAGTAACGAGGGAAAAAGTGTTCTTACATAGTTTGAGTACCTTTAAAGAAATTATCATGCTGACTAAATGTACAGTATTTAACGAGTAGTAACTAAGGAGCAAGCCATCGATCAAGCTCAGCGTCATTTTGTTTCTCTGGAGAAGTAATAATAATAATAATTGCGTGAGCTGCTACCACTTCTTTTGTAGCTTTCCACCTTATCATCATCCGTCCTGCCTATCACATCCTTAACTATAAAATATTTTGCCCGTTTCTTAACTAACATTATTACAAGTATCCTTAAATATTATTACGTCTCTCCCCATTTTATAATGCTCATTCTAATGATATAATCATTGTGATGTAAATTTCCTTGTCTTCTCTGGCTACTTACGTGCGTCATCATAAAGAATATAGTATTTGTGATACCGACTGCAATTTCAATAATTAATGTTTGAGATGATGATCAATGTCCTTTTTATAACTCACTGATTGGATGCTCCTCATGAGGAGAATGATGACGACTTCACATCACATTCAAGTCTTTTCATTTGGCCCTTTAAATATTTCTAATCCTTCCTTGCTCTTCTTTTCTTCGTACCTCGAGATTTGGCTTCTTCCCACGCCGAATCTGAAAACACAAATGACATCAAGTTCAAGATTAAAATATTCGTTCAGAGAATTAAAGAATATATTGTAATCTTGAACTCACCACCCATTTCATCGAATGCGATGTTACTTCTAGGATCTGCAGCTTCCTCTACTTTAGCTTTCGGAGCTTCCTTCACAGGAGAAGATGGAGCACTTTGCTTTTTAATTGGCTCCTCTACCTTAACTTCAGAGGTTACGGCAGGAACTTCTTTGGAAGTCACAGCCGGTTCCTTACTTGGGCTAGATTTCTCCTTCTTCGGAGATGCTTCAGCTGCAGTTTCACCGGAAGCCTTAGCAGCTTTCTTCTTGGAATCTTTCGTCTGCTTAGGAGTAACAGGAGTAGCAACAGGCTCTTCCTTTGGAGCAGTATCAACTTTGACTTGTTCTGAATGAATAGACGTCTTTGCAATTATGTCCTTCAAGACTTGTGCACTTAGTGTAGGAGTAGTTTCCTCCACTACAGCATTGCTTTGGCCAGAAGAGGATTTGGAAGCCTGGGAAGACTCCTGCTTTGTTTTCTCAAGCTTGTTTTTCTTATCTTTGCGAGAAACAGCCTGAATCCAGTCTCCTACAAATTTCAAAACAGACATATGAACAAAAAAAAAAACTAAAACAAACACCAATTTGACCTATCATGGAGTGCACACATGAATCATCACACACATACATCAATTCCAGAGCAAATGTTTCTTACCGGATTCAAGATCTTCGGCGATTGGAGCTTCCTTCTCCTTCTTTGACTGTGCTCCTTTTTGAGGGCGGACATTTTCTTTGTTGCTCACATCCTTCTTTGCACTCTTTACAGTCCCATTAGGTTTCGGGCTAGACTTTTCCTGAACAGCATGACCGTTTGCAGTTGATTTTTCCTTAGTTGCTTTCGGGGTAGACTTGACCTGTGGAGTTGTACTCCTCTGACGTGTACTAGGAGCCTTTGATTTACTCGTCGTAAGAGCAGCCAAATGTTGAAAAGTGGGCTCCTGAGTCTTTTGGAATCCAAAAATGTATACAAGGAGGGCACAGAGCACAACACCAACAACTGGAATAGCCAACTGGGGCTCCACACTTGCTAGCACATCCATGATTGCGATGTAATCCTATTAAACTTCGTCCGTAGCAGAACAGAAAAATGAAAAACAAATGATAGGAGCCGACTTCAAACTGGCAAATCGCTGAGTCTTCTCACTTCGTCTATCGCGAATCAATATCTAATAATAAAAAGGACAGAAAACAAACCACAATTATTACTTTTCGATTCGCTCAAAATAATAATCATACGTCAAGCGCCAACTTCTATGCCCCACTTTAAACACTCATCATGATGATCATCATCATCATCTTGTACAACATCTGACATTCAAGCTGTCATACTTGCACTCGTACCATGCATCTTTTTTTCCCTGACCGGATGTAGTTCATTCTGAAAGTATTGTCAACTACATGAGCATCATAACAACAGCCCAGAACTTATATAATATCTACGACAGGACACACAATGAGACTAACATTTAATCATATACATATACTCCTACGCTATACTCCCAAATGACTACAAAAAAACCATATGGGGGACTTGGCACTCATGTATTAATACACTGCTTGTTAACTTTTGAAACTCCAAACATTTTATTTTACCTATATCACAAGAAGATAACAATAATTACAAATGTCCTACATACAAAAAACTACACCACAACTATTATTCTCACCAATACAGAATCATCTATAAAAAAATCATGGGAACCATAATCCCATCACTTGACTAACTAACAACTAACTACAATACATACTTCGATAACCTGTCAGATGTCCCTATATTTTTCAATTTCTCATTCCAATCTTCCCTAATCGTCCCTTAATTTTAATCCGATATGCTCCCAGCTACACATGTTGATTCATCGGCTGCCCTCTAAAAATAACCTCAGCCCGCCGGCGACGACGAATACACGAACACTAATAAATTGTCAAAAAAAAGTCTACAAACCTCCTCGTCCTATAACAAATTAATTCTCTCGCCAATGAATTCACTTACAAAACCTATGGATTATCCAAAATAAATATTAAAATACTTGACAGCCACACCGGTAAATGGACCTGATCAAGTTAACTACTTACCTATGCGCTATGCCTGTGCAAATGCATGTACGCTAAATCCTCAACTATTTAAAATGCCGGGCTACAACAGTAAGTCATTTACAATAGGAACATGGATGATATCAGTTTCTAAATCTATCTCACTCCTAATGAGCCTCTCTTGATTGACCAGGTGTCTAAAATTAAGGTTTATATCACTATCAATCATCAAGTGATGCTGGGCAACTTACTAATTGTCCTAAACCACATGGTGTTCCGGACAGACTGACCACCACGAGTCAAGAACAAGGTCAAGTATAAATATTAATTAAATAATTGGGAAAATATTGAATTTAAATACTCACCAATTTCCAGCTAATTTCCACCGTGAAATGTATCAAATAAATGTTCAACTTTTGACGAAATTACAGACTTGTGGCATTCCATATGCTCATTGCAGTCATATGGCTTCACCGTGTATTCATGCTGCTTGCTCGTCGTCCTGATGCTCAATGTTGTTGCTTATGGTGATGATGATGATGATGACTGACTTGAACAACTCTTCCACCTTGTTGCTGGCAGCGGCGGCGGCGACGACGACGACCACGACGGCGGCTCTTGTTGTTGCTGACGAGGATTTTTAACAGTAGAGCTTTAAATTAATGAAAAATATATTCGTAATTCACTCTAAATGGCCCACAAAGATAATCTTTTGAAAATCACAAGTATTCCCGTAAACTTTCTAGAAGGACTTTGGCTCCTTGCAGCTGCACTACTGTTTCTGTCTGTCTGCTATGAGGTCGAACGCGAACCTCTATACTTCTGCTCGTTTAACTGAATGTAAAGGTAAAAAAGTTGTATGCTGATGATGCGGACGCTCACTGACACAACAGCAACTGCAGCAGTACAACTAACTTCTAACAACTGTCAGTTAGATGATGATGATGATGATGATGCTATATGCTCAACCTTTTACGAGACTTAATTATGTATTTTCTATGTTCAATCTCTACTAGAAGTTATTCCTGACAAATCTTAGTAGTTTCTATATACTGATGACAAGTGATATTTTTGACAAAGTTTGTAATACACACATTAGAAATGACTGAAATGAATTGTGGTGGAACCGTATGCGTAATGTGTGTGGGAATGTAAGCTATTAAGACAGGACTGAATGAAATGAATTCCACCTTTGCATAGGATGCTGAAAAGTTTATATTATTGTAATATTCTTGGGCTTATGTGTTCATTCCGAAGAATATCCTCCGAGTATTATTATTATGATGAGAGAGAGAGAGAGGACGACGACGACGACAAGAGCGATCAGAGAATTTATAATACAGAGTTGTTGACTTGCAATGTGTTGCCTTATAGTAGTACAGTTGAAACTACTTGCTTGCTTATGTCTTTGAATAAGAATACTCTCCCTCAACAGCATTAATTCAATGAGATAGACGAAGAAGAAGAAGTCTTTAAAAAATCCCTTTCCCACCTGTTCTGTACAATCAACTCGTGGTAGTGGTGGAGGTATGCTGAAGAATGTATAGAGAGTTTTAAAGTTCTTCAACTATATAATCCAATCAGTCTCAGTAGTACTACTACTACTACTAGTTTCCATGTGTACAGTGATTGAGCTTTTATCAAGTACCTTTGCTTACTGTATATATGTGCGAAAAAAATACGCAGACTCGTCCTAATACTTTCTTTGGCCAAGAAGAAGAAGAAGAAGAAGAAGAAGAAGAGGAGGAGGAGGAAAGAATATAATCTTTTGCCTGTGCTTCCTTCACTTACTTGTTATTATTATAAACTTGAACAACAGACCATTCTTAGTTACTTACTCCTGTCCTATAGGAATCTCTATCCTACTACTACTCAAAGTCTCCATATGATTTTAAATGAACTCTGTCTGTTGTAAACTTATTTACTATACCATATGTTCTGAAATTGTTCAATACGTCGACGCTACCTGTTGCTCATGACCGTAAGCATACATGATATGAACCTCGGAAATGATGCTTAAAAAATAGCAAATCCTCATCATCTCATCATCACCATCTCTCTCTGGTCATTTTCATCTGTATTCATTGCTCAGATACTGCTTTGCTCAGTTCAGTCTCATCTCTTTCCTCCTAATCCCAATATTATACAACTTTCTGGTCCTTTTCTTCACTTATGCCATAAAAACGTCTTTCCAGGCAAACAGAACGCTGTTCTATATTGCATTGCTCTCTCATATTACACGATTCATTTTATGAGATCCTCTTAAAATAGTTGCTTTCATTCCTGCTAAAATTTCCAGTTGACGGACGCCATCACCAGCAAAGTTGATCCGTTCTTAGGAACGGTTCTTCATGCCATCTCATCCTCAGTATTCCAAGGAATACTTTCCCAGGATTCCAAGGAACATTTAACAACTTTTTGCACTTGAAGCAATTAAAAACACATTTGCAATTATTTTAGGCAGTGCAATATAATATTATGCAACAGAGGAGGACCATCATGAGGATTTTGAGAGCACATTGACCCGAGGCAATTCCCTTATTGCTGTGCTATGCCATTGCCATTGTTGCTAATGTTGAGGGAGTGAGTGGTGGTGGTGGTAGTGGGAGGTCATTTGCATTCAGGCAGTACTACTGGGTCATACCATACTATAATTTAATGATCCATTCTTTTAAAAGGAGACCAAATATATTTATGAAATAAATAAATTATTTATTCGTTAAACACTCTTTTGTCTTTGGGGCAAGATAGCTATAGACAGTCACAGATTTGTCATATCATTCCGGCGTAGAATTTTCCGGAGGACTCCTGATGACGTCACTCCATGACGTCACGCAGGAGCGCACATGCGCAGTTGCCAAGCTGGTCAGGGCCGAACGTAACACGCAGAGAAATGAAAGGCAAGGCTGGATGAGGTTGCAATTATTGTTTTTGCAGAAATTTTTGTAGAAATGAAACTAATGCAAATTTATGGCTTTCCTTCTTCAACGCCAAGTCGTTGAATTACTGAATTAGTGCATATTAAAATTATTAAAATTTCAGACGGACCGAAGCAGGGGATGGTGGGAAAAGGTAAAGAAAAGTACTGCGTATTTTGGTATAGATGCGTATGTCATGTAACTTATATGGAGGACGTCGTCGTTGTGCAGTACAGGCGTAGTAGGAAAAGTAAAGGGTTTGCATCGTCAAATGGTCGATGTATACGTGCAGGAATGGCTATTTCTCCTTAGTATAGACTGTTTTTATAAGTTTTGGGAACATATTCAGTATGTACACAAAGTGAATTGAGTGATTGTGTTATAATTAGTAATAGTAGTAAGATTTTAGAAATATTTAATGAAGGGGCAGTAAATTACTATTGTTGTTATTAGGAAAATATACATACGTGGCGGCGGTTTGAGGAGTTAAATTGTTGTTGTTGTGAGAGGATAAATAATTAGAAGAAGAACAAGATAACATTCACCTTTGTGACTAATCATCAAGGTGTTTGAGAATAAGTGTTTGTTCTTTGAGACAGTTGAATTTTAAAATCCGAGTGTTTTGTTATTGCTGCTGCTGATGCATTGCGTGAATGGAAGAATCAGCTGTGGACTGAAAAAGTTTTTCAAAGTAGTTTTAGGCGAATTCCCTTTTCAATGAACTTTGGAATAAATAGGAGACGGATGTAAATCTACGACGTCTTCTTCATACTGAGTGAGTGGATGATGGAAAATATCTCGTGGTTGGGTTGTTTTTGTTTGCATTGCTTTAAATGTGGGTCGAGTAGAGTTTATTTTAGGTGCATTTATTTTAGTATTAGGGGATGGTGGGAATGGATGGGAGAGAAATTTTATGTAGGAAAATGGAATGGTTTGATAATATTGTTGTATGTACATTTTTTAGGCGCGGGAGTGATCTAGTGAGCGCAGGATGTCTGTAGTAGACGCTTTGGATCTGGAAACTGTGGAAGCTCCTGTGATTGTAAATGACATGGCAAATTTGAAACTTGGATCATCTTGTTCCTGTGAAGACCAGGGAAATTGTCGGTGTGAGGGGAAGCAAATTGAGCGGAAGAAGGTCGCGGAATTTCCTTATTTTTGGCGGAAGACGAAGAATAATCCTTTTGTGAAAAGTAGAAAAGAAGGACGGAAAAAGTTACATGGAACGTTTGAAATTATTCAGCCATCGGTATTAAATTTTATCAGTCCGTCAGCGGGAGAGGTGTACAAGACGACGGAGGCTATCGACGGTACATGTGGAACAAATGATCCGCGTTTATCTTCTTCATGGGGATCTTCGGCAACGAGCAACAACGATCCTGTCGGTTCGGTGTTAGTTTCTAATAGTGCAGCTTTGGTACAAGAAGGATCCGGACAAGGAGAAGAGCTACCTTCTCCGTTATCATTACCTGATTTCACAAGTTTGTCCTTGGGAAGTGAGGAGCTTACATGTGAAAATAGTGGAAGAAGAGGAAGCGAGAAATCATCTGTTAAATTATCTGGCATTGTTGAAGTTCGAGGTGCATTGGTCAATTTCAGATTGGATCCACCAGCTTCTTCTGTGAGAGCCAGATCAGCAAGAAAACCTCCATCCGTGACCAAGGCGGCTAGAAAGAATCGTATCCGAGCAACATTGAAACCGGCGATACTTCCTCCTATCATGGAAGACAATGAATCTGAGAACGTGTTCAGCAACAACGCAGAAACATCATCATCATCAGCCGCTTCGAGTAGTCCGAACTTAAATTGTAGCCAACAGGCTCTGATGGAAAATTCTGGAAGCCGTTCATGGAACCAAGAATCCGATCCAGTTGATGATGTTACTATTGATGAGCTTGCTAGTTACTTGGATGTATTCGTCTATATTCCCAAGAAAATGTCACCCATGGCTGAAATGATGTACACATAAAAGCGAGCTCATAATATCTCGACCTCACCTTGTTAACGCATTCACCGCTCAAGACAGTTACGTTTAAATGTCGTGTAAATATTACCTGTGGATATTAAGAATACGGAAAATGTCCAGAGTCAACAAATCGATTTGAGAGAAACTTCAAGAATTCTAAAAAGGATAAGCTTGTGAAATTTCTACAATATTACTACTACTCCGTACGGCGATACGTCATGAAAAATTAAAAAAAAAGATGTATATTTCTCTTATACTAAACTGTATTTATTAGTTTCTTGCATTTCTCTGTTGTTAACTTAAGCTTCTTTCGTTTCTTCGATAATTGTTGTTTTTCTCAATTTTAACTTTTATGAAAGCATTTCCGAGTAGTGTTTTTAATAATTATCGCTTTCCTTTCTTTCCTCCCCCTCGCTTAGCATCACAAGATAGTCATTATTTTTTGTAGTAGAAGTAGTGGTTAGTATAAGAATTATTATTTGTCCTATTGGAACACCATCATAGATCGGCATTTCGGTTCCCCTCCACTCCCCTCTTACAAAAATCGATGGGCTGAGTTAAAAACTCCTCATAGGA
>JAQFYD010000663.1:0-16339 GCA_034694225.1 Bourletiella hortensis | reverse complement strand
TTTCTGGAGATTGCTCGCTTTGCGAACTCACATGACAGCTATCAAATCTCCATTTTTCTGTTCCCACTGTCTGTGATTTTTGCATTTTTTTTACTGAGAATTATGTCTGAGTGATATTAGGAGGATAATTAAGTATCTTTACGGAGTACTTTTGCGTTCATAACCCCTTGTCGTCATTTCTCAGTGCTGGAAGCAACAGAGGAAGAGTAAGCTCTATTTGGTTTTTTTCATACGTTAAGTATTACCGAGATAACTAAACGTTTCCATTTTACGAAATAGGAGATGTTTTACGTCGGAATTAGACTTAATTATGGCAAGAATTGCTGAGACTTAATTATGTTTACGTTATTTACATCAAGTGCTGTCATAATTATCTTGTATTTTCTGCTTCTTAGCAGTAATGAGAGTCTAAGGTCAAGTCCAGGTCATCATAGGCATAGTGAGAAGAAAAGGTCACTTCTTGGATAGTGTCAGGTCATATCCTCGCACCGTAGGGACAGGTTTCAACAGTTGCACCTTTCTGGAGTTTTATCTTTCTGTGTTACTGGGCTTATTAGTGTTAAGGACTACTGACGCAAAAGTTTGTGTTTATTGATATATTTGATAGACTGAGTCATCGTTGCAGAGAAAAAGGAGCTTCTGTGGTTCTAAAACGCATCTTGGGCTGAAAATATTGATCTGTGGGGCCATATTGGCCTCCTAAATTATAGAACATAAGCGGCTACTGTAATATAGTTAAGGAGAGAGTCATAATATATGGGTTTATAACCTCACAAATGTCACAAAATTTCTTGCCTGAGAGCATCGCAACTTTCGTATAAATTTTAGAAAGGTGTATAGAAAGGAGTAATGGGAATATTTGAGTTTTGCGTGAACTGTTGTAGGAAATGGTCAAGATTCAGGTCAAAACACTGAAGCTTCTCACGTTGCATTGGCTGCTCTTATGATGATGATGATGTTGTTGTTGCTGCTGAAGCAGCCTGCAGGTGCAATTTTTGTTGTTGTGTATTGGAATCTCTTCTGTACTGTTACCTCCTCTGATGACTATGTTGAAAGAACCGGTCTGTAGCCCTTCTCTTGTTTTTTTACATAATAATAGTATAGCTATGGGCCAATGAAACTTGTGGAAGGTGAATTTAATGCGTCGTCCTTTGATAACATTGACTGAATATTTGGGTACACTTATCATCCGAACATGCGGATCGAAAGAATAATGTGTTTACTTGCTAAATATTTGCACATGATATTCATGTGTACAATTCTTCTTACTGCTCTGCAGTGAACTCATTGTATAGTTGTGTAGTGACCACTGGGCTGTAGTAATAATTGGAAAGTTCTTGTTTCACGTGAGACGTTTGCGTGCGTATCTTAATGCATCTTAGACTGTCCCTAAGTCCTCACGTGTATGCAAATAGTACAAAGTAGTATAAAGTAGGAATATGCAAATGCTGCACTTTTGAAGTCTCGCCTATAAGGAAGACAGGGGGGAAGAACAGGGACATACAGGTCTTCAATTTTGAATAGGGTTAATTAGTGCGTTTAATGCTCGCCAGAAGTCACTACGGTCTCCTGACAAGTAATGCTCTGTTTGGTGAATTATTATTATCCACAGTTGTCGGCGATACTCCGTTAATTTCTTCCTTTTGTCTTCGTGATGAAGCACGCGAGCTTTACTTACGTACCTAGTATTATCATAATTGTCCCCAATGAGGATCTCAAGTTATTGTAACCTCGATGTCCTATTCATTAATGATTGCATTGCCCCTGTTCTTTGCTTAATGCCTAAGTGGACGCCCTCGTCTGGCTAAAGGTTTATTTGTTTACTTATACTGTAAGCAATCATTGTAGTGAGACATGCAGGAACATGTGCATTGCGATAAGAAGATGATAAAATTGTAATGTTAGACATTTATCCCCTACACTCCATCAGCGGAAATGACTTCCTATTTTAAATGTTTCCTGTTCGCATGATCAGCTCGTGTTCCCTCCGTCTCATCATAGTGACATTCACTGATTGCGTGTGCATTCGGTGCAGCCAAGATTCTAATAACATCAGTGCATAGTACGCATGAGCACCCAATTATTTATCAGCTAAAAAAACAAATTATGATGCAGTGGGAACAGAAATTGGCGATGTACAGCCAATGTGACCCAAGTGTTATTGAAAGGAACAAAGTTGGTGAAAACTTCATGCCCTATCGACACTTGCGTCAGCTTTATTTTCAGTGGCATAATCATTCTTTATGTCGGTTTTCAATGGCCTAACGCGTGTCAGTTTTTAAGCCCAAAGGATTTAAGGGAGAAAAGGATGTTGAGATTGGTTCTTTGCTTCAGCAGTTCTCTTCATCTATCGTCATTGAATGCCTTTAGTTTTCATCAGTTTTTCACTAAACCCATTTGCTGCCTCAGTGGTTTTAGTGTCACATCAGCAGTTAGTAATCACCTCGGTGATGAGCATGTATTGCTTTCGTTAATGATTGAAACATTGTTTACATGGGACGATTTTAACTAAAATAGAGCCCGTTTTGATTGCCAAAAGAGTCACTCACCTGCACTCTTATCTCGGTGGATAAATGCAAGTTTGAAAAGTTCAAAGTTCAAACACGTTGGCATTGGCAGGAAGTGGTTTAAAATTACAAACGTCGGGATAGTTTGTCATCCAGTATTAAAATTAGTATCTTTTTCTATGCGAAAAATGCCAGAGCTAGAAACTGGAGAAGTTCTTTCCCAGACACAGTTACGAAGGCTGAAGGAATATCGTTACCGGAGTACAAACATCAGCATCTTAGACCCAGTATTTCAGCTCTATTGGAATTGGTTGACGTCCAGATTGCCTCTATGGCTAGCCCCTAATGTAATTACAGTTACTGGCTTAGGCGTGAACATTCTGTCTTCCCTTTTACTCCTTTACTTCAGTCCGAATCTGAGAGAGCCTATACCCAAGTGGGCATGTTGGACTGCCGCTGCTGGTAAATTCATTTATCAGAGTTTGGATGCTGTGGATGGAAAGCAAGCACGGCGGACGAAATCTTCCTCAGCCTTAGGAGAACTATTTGACCATGGCTGTGATTCTCTGAGCACAGTTTTTCTTACTTTGGATGTTTGTATTGCCTGTCAGCTTGGCTTGTGGCCCGGAGTTGCTCTTTTTCACTGTACATTATGCATCTTACTCTTTTACTGCGTCCACTGGCGGACTTACGTCACCGGGACGCTTCATTTTGGAGCGGTAGACGTAACAGAAGCCGAAGTAGCTATAATGGCCGTGCTCCTAATTTCTGGCACTTTGGGTAGCGAGTTCTGGACGGGAAAGCTCATTCATGGGCTGCACTGGGGTCAGATCTTGATTATGTTCACCACTCCCTTTGAACTATTCAGTATGTATCAGACCTTCAAGATTGTTCTTGGGCAATATGGAGCAGGAAAAAATGGATCGACGGTCGCTGGAACGAGTGTTATAACTCCTGTCATTCCAATTAGCCTTGCACTTGGAGCCATGCTCTTGATAAAAATTAGAAGTGCAGAGGGGATCTATGAAAATCACCCAGCTTTGTTCATAATTACTACTGGGATTATTGTGTCCAAGATTACAGATCAACTCATTGTTGCACACATGACAAGGAGTGAAATCAAATTCGTCGACCGTATTTTATTGCCATGTGGATTTATGTTATCAAATCAAATCTTGGGGCTTGGGATAGCCGAATCTACCATGCTTTGGCTGAGTTTGCTTGGCGTTTCACTGGATCTTGTGGCGTACTCATGGAGTGTGGCTGCACAAATATGTAGCCATTTGAATGTACAATTTTTCAGCATTTAATGCCCGTCAAGACATTTGTTTCTGCAATAAAATGATCCTGCTGCGCTTGCATTATTCTTTGCTGATTTTACGGGCATTCAGTGACCTTGCTAGTGCTGTTTGGTTGTAATAAAAGCAGTGTTTTACCCTGAATCGTCAATTTATACATAGACTTTTAAGGAGCTAAAGCTTCAAAGGAGACCGACTTTGCTTCTCAAACACTTAGGTGAACAGTCTTTTTTTCTGTTCCAAAATGTGATTCCCCAAGCATCTTTTGGGACTTCCCTGGTCCTAGGATAATAGTTCCTCAAGTTTGCCAGTCACGTCACACTAACGAAGCATAATTATATCCTAGGCATTTTTTTGCCACTGAATGGCTTATCAGTCGCTATTCAAGCCCGGAGGGTAGAAAAAAATCAACTGAACCTCCATGATTAGTTCATTCAAGCGATTGAAGCCTGGGCTAATGATTGCCAAAAATACATCCATCTCTCTGACTGAATGTCTGTTTGTATACACGCCTACTTTTAGGACAGTAATCTAATACGTAATACACGTTTAATCTTGGTCTTGGTTACTAGCAATAGTTAGGTATAGGAAAGTCAGTTGTCGTGTTAGGGTTTTCGTAGTAAGTATAGTAGCTTAGAACCCTATAGGTTTGGCTAAAAGATAAGTTTGGATCGTGGAAGTTTCTCGTCTAAATTGACCTAAAACAGAAGCTTTTCTTTTGCGCACGGGCGTATAAATTAATCTAGTGGTTCCTACCTACTGTTTTACATAACAGCAAGTGAGGGCCTTCTGGATTAGTTGGTCGAATGACATCAGCGATTGCCGTCGAGCAGTCGGCATTCCAGCAGAAAATAGTAATTGAGGTGGTTTGGAAATCAATAACGTCCATTTCAAGCTATCAGCGTCGTGGTTTGTTTTTTCGGCTATAGCTAATGCTTCTTCTCTATGTCCCGGCGAATTTTTGGGAAGGCCTTGAAATTTATTAGATACACTTGAACGGGGTCATCGGCCAGGGTATATAACGAAAGGCATTTGCATAGCACGAATAAAAGACGATATACATGTGCAACGCAGTGGAGCATATCTTTAAGCATATAATTATTAATTGTTTTTGTTGTTGGTCATTTTACAGATAATACCTTTGCCTTCAGCGCTCCTTCAAGTAGCCGCACAAGCAACCACCATATTGCTGTTGCTTCATTAGAAGAAAAACTTTAAAACGTAGGAGGACCTGTGAACAATCGTGGAAAGATAAAAAGAATTCACAGACGCAGGAAGCTGCTCAACGAGGGAGCACATAAGCAGATTGTTCTTCGTGAAGGAAGGACTAGTCTGAAATTAGACAACTTGGTGATTGTGAAAATGAGCGTAACGAACACGCAAGTTATTCAGCAGTCGGCTGAAACCGCAAAAGTGGTGACTAGTGGGACTACAACGAGATTTCTTCTACCTGCAGGTAAACAAATGTCATTCTGACAAACTTCATTCATTCGGATGTAAAAGCATCTTTCGTTATTAGATAATCCTTGACTTTGGTTTGTGACCTAAGAACTTGATTTCACTGTTCATACAGGAGGCACTGTTGGAGAGGACAAGGGCCTTGTTATGATGTTGGATACCAAGAAGGACATTACACGGGCATTGGGGAGTACACCGGTTCCCGCAAAACTTTGCGGGCAAACTAAGGCTGTCGCCCAATGGGCCCTCTGGACTTGGACGTTGCAGATTCAGAAGGTATATATAATACATTTTCTCACGTTGCGTCTGAGTCAGTTGAAGTAATCCAGTTCATTAATGTGCTGAATTCGCAGGTTAGTGAAGCAGTACAAAGATTGCTCATCCGACTCTTGCCAGTGATGTTGTACGCGAGTCTGCTAGTCTCCGTAGTGCAAGCCGGTGCAGTGTTTTACCTGCTGGCTCTCTCGTTCCTTCCTGTGGGAGCCTGGTTTCTTTTGGGTTGCATTGGGATAATGTGCTACGTCTACTTGTCAACTGCTCTGAGGTCAATGTGCCCTGCACCCACACCTCGCCACCTTGTACACTCACCCTCCTCCAGCTCACTTACCCCTTCATCGAGTGAGCAAAAACTCAACTGACTGCGACACGGGAGACAGGTCCATTTCAAAGTGCTCAAGTGACAGTAAGGTTTAGAGACAGAAATTGTGCAAGATTGACAGACTGAGTTGTTACTATTAATAACTAATCGCAGCCCCTATAAAATCTCCTTTTATGCCTTCTATGATTATGCAATAATTCGAATCACTATTGCCTATTGCAAATAGTATTGTCTACGAAAAGGCAGTTTAGCTTCATTCGAAAACCAATTATTTGAAGGGCGAGTGTAGGTATATGTCTAAAGTTGTTAGCAATATATATTTTGTGAAAACTTTGTTATGATTCAGTCTTGCGTATGCCGCAATCACATTAGGTTAGTTAATCGTGCTACTGCAATGTCACGCTAATACATGAGAAAGACTGTTCAAAATGTGCACTTAGATGGTCCGCAGCCACAAGTCGGATTTTACGATAATATTTTGTGAAACGAGCAATAATTACATTAGATCAGTGACCCTAGGATAAGTGTTTCTTTTTTCGATTAATATGTTACTCAGTATTTCTGGGTTAAATTTTGTTTATATTTTTTGTACAAAGTATATGAAGTAAGGAGCGCATAAGATTTCTCGTACTCTGTGTATTGCTGCTGATTTAAATGTGCGATTGTGACAATCAATTCGAAAGCATAGACGCCCTCATATTAAGAATCTTAAAGAATTATGCCATTTCGAAAGCTTTATATCGGTGATCGAGTTAGTAGTGTGGCACGAAAACGTAGTTCGCCAAAATCTTTGCATGCGCAAGACAGTATTGAATTCAATTCAGTAGGTCTTCTTAGCTTTGGCGGATAAGCAGTGGACTGAACATTTAGGAGCTCCATTCCGTAAATGCGCTGATATTCGGCTGTCCAGCTCTATTCGGCTAGTGCCAAGAGCAATAAAAATGTACGTATCAGCGTACCAGTAGCTGATCCACAAGGGAATGACTTGCAAGATTTATGATAAGATAAAATATCTTGTGCTCTTTGAAATCAAGGGAACGGCCGAAATAATTTATACTCACACTTGTATAAAACGTTTACATGAAAGTTTTTGGTTCGAATGTTGTTTTTAAGCTGGCTGTGTATTACAATTTTGCTTGCAGCAGAAGTATATATGATGTTAGCTAATACAGAGGGGGAATTGTGGGGTTATTATCTCCAGGTTTTCTCTAACGCATTCTGAACTCCGTTTCGTAAGTTTTCAGAAGACCAAACAATTTCCAGTTATAAAAACGTTATGTATGTGAATAATTTGTATTTATTGCAACTCGTAGTTGCGTGAGGAACAGCAGTTGAAGTTATTTACAATCGAAAGGCAATAAAAACACACGGGTTTCAAATGCACAAGTTGTACGCTACCACTGCATTATTTGACCATAAAAATCACGCGGGCAAAGCCTACGCATGCCGCCTAGGGGTTTACTTAATCATAATTCGTGTGAAGATGGAAAAATATCGGGATGAATAAAGAGGCTTCTCCGTTAAAACACGACTTCTGAAACAGACTTCACGGTCCAACAAGTTGTTGAGCGAAGATGCAAATATCACAGACTGGTGCGGCTGCTGGTCCTTGCAATTATATATTTCTCAAACGTATTACCGCTTTTCACTTTTCGACGAGGATGGCAATTCTTCAACTAACTTCTGACCTGGGAACCATGGCTCTGGAACAACTTCGACTCCTTTAGATTGTGCTTGTTTCACCATGCGAAGAAAATCGTCCTTTTCTTCTTTGGTCAATTTGTCCCAAACTTTCTCCGCGTCGTCTATATCGATCTCTCCCAATCGAGACTCTAGAGCCTCATCATCATCAGAATCTATAAAAAACAATTTAGTTGTATAAGAACGCACACGGAGCATATTTGAACGCAGTTTAGAACTAAAAAAATTACCTAATGATGCTTCCCCAAATTCTTCTTCATCTTCTTCTGAATCAACTTCCTTAAGGTTTGATGCAAACGTGTCAAAGTCAACTGCACCTTCAGGATGGCTTTGGTGGAATCTTTTCAGTATCTCCTTCATCGAACGCTCCTTCTCATTCGCATCAACGGTTCTTCCCGAATCTTTCAGCGTTTCCATGACACATCGTTTGTAAAAATCTTCCGAGCATTTCAAATGTTTTTCTACATTTCGGAAGCATTCTGATGAGCAGTAATTTATTCCGCATTGTGGACAAACATACTTCGAAGTTGCAGCAAAACATCTAAATAAGAAACAGACATTGTGATTAGAAATTCGAATGCACCTAGTAATAACGCCCAATATTAATTGCAAAAAAATGCAAACAGGATTGAATGACTCACATTTTACAATGCTTTCCTTCAGTCGACATTTTCAGCTATGCAAAATAGACACTAAATTTTACTTAATTTTAATTCTCATTCGCAACCTCAAAAACACGTGCAACCTGCAAACAAAACCTCGTAAACAATGTAAACGTATACAATTTAGGGATTTAGACCTCCGTTAGTTCAAATTTTACCGCGGGAATTCATCATTCTATGAAGCCGTACACTCAATGACCAAAAACGTCTTTCAGTGAAATGAAATTTTGACCTGCTGACCTACAAGCACAATATTCTCCTTAAAATAGGGATTCTGAAGTACAATGAAAGCGCTGCCAAACTAGATTTCAACTGTTCAATATGTTTGAAGACAAATGATGGCCTCATTTGCCCTTATCTGAAGTGAAATTAGGTTCTTAGTTTTCAGGTAGCCATCAGAACGCCCCATTCTACTGACAGTATAGCTGCACAGTTGCAAAAATTGCATGAAAAGTTCGTTCAACTCATGGCTGAGTGATTTTGAGCAATGCAAACAAAACATAAGTTTATCATTACAGCACAATAGCCCGTCTGGCAGAGCCTATTCAGGTCTCAAATTATCTCGTACTCGTACAAGATGTACAAACTTGGATGACAAAGTGCACTGAACGTCACTTACATGTCTTTGGACTTGTTTTTATCGGGATTTAGCAAGAGTTGCATGCTTACATGGAACACTTGCACCATACCAGTATAGAATGCCGCTGTCCATGACAGAACACACTGCTCAAGGCTCGTGTCAATATTGTGCATGACAATGGAGTTACTGTAGTTATCCTAATTGTAAAATAAATAGTTTCTGAAGACTGGAATCAATTACATTGACAACAATAACGTAGAAAGGGAATTCAATATATGAGCTGTAAAAGGGAGAGCATGGCTATAGCTACCAACTTTAAAACCCTATGGCTGCCGTACTTGATTGCAGGAGAAAGTTATTCACACTTCATCCCCAAAGCCATGTGCATCCAATGGCTTAGTTTATAAAACGCATCTGTGCCGGTGACAAATGCAGTCGATATAATAGTTCGAACTAACTCACAGCAATACTACGTGTTACTGAGAAAGTGACCGAAGGTGTGTTCAGTTTAGCAGTTTTTTAGGATGAGACCGATCGATTACAATGTGGAGGGGACAGGCATGCCCATGATCGGTCTTGGACAGGCTGGAATAGTGGAGGTTTGTTAAAATCATCATGGATTTCTTACCCTTTTCCATTACTAATGTACACTGAAAGTATAAAATAAACACTTTAGCCAGATTCAGATGCCCTGATAGAACGTACAGTAGAAAAAGCCGTGAAACTTGGCTACAGACACTTTGACACTGCCTACATTTACATGAATGAAAAACCAATCGGAAAGGCGTTACGCAAATGCATGCAGGAAGGGCTAGTCAGCAGGGACGAATTATTCATCACAACCAAGGTAACCAGGGCTGTATTTTAAATATTCTGACGCATTTTCTTCCTAACTGAATGATTGTTTTCTAGTTACCATGCATTGGTATGCAGTCTCACTTGGTCGAGAAATTTCTACGTCTTTCCCTACAAAACCTAGGACTGGATTATGTGGATTTGTATCTCGTTCACTGGCCCATTGGCTTTTCCTATTATGGTGACCCTCTTCTCGTTTGTCCCAAAAAGTCTGGCAAACTCGACTTGGATTTCTCGACCAACTTGGAGGATATCTGGAGAGCTATGGAGAACGTTTGCGATAAAGGGCTCACAAGACGTATTGGGTTATCTAATTTCAATGAGTCACAAATTTCTCGTATTTTGACAACCGCCAGAATACCTCCAGCTAGCTTACAGGTAGCAAAGGAAAGGATTCGAATACAGCAAAAATATTGTTTAATGGCGTGTTAAGGTTTTATAATGCACACCAGGTGGAGCTCAACTTGTACCTGCAACAGCCAAATCTAGTAGAGTTCTCTAAAGCCCATGGAATTAGTGTCTGTGCATACGCCCCACTGGGATCTCCAGGAAGGGCGGAATTATGTCGACAGCGCGGGCAGTAGGTCATCCTGCATTCATACTAGTTAACCTTTCCAATACCCTACTTTGATTTCATTACAATTAACAGGGAAGTGAAGATAGAGCGAATTCTAGACGACCCTACAGTATTGGCTGTGGCCAAATCCCATGGTCGCACTTCGGCACAGATATTGCTGCGGTTTTTAGTTCAGCAGGGGATTGCAGTAATTCCTAGAACAACAAAACCGGATAGGCTGCAGTCCAACTTTGATGTAAGTTTGAAGCATGTAAACAGCAATGTATTTCACTATGGCATTGAAAAGTTCTCATCGGCTCACCCCTCCAGGTATTCGATTTCGAGTTGACAGCTGAGGACATGAAACAACTGAGGTCTTTGGATCGAGGTAGCAAAGGACGGATATTTGATTTCTCTTCTGCTCCCGAGTAAATGATTTATTTGGTGATAATTGATTACTTCCTCTCCGTGGTGAGGTTCACGAGCGCCCAGGCTGATCACAATGATTAATTGTTTCAGGGGTCGCCAACATCCTGAGTTTCCATTCTAGAGGGGGGAAAGATCCAGGTCCTATAAATATAAAACATCCAATGAGAATCAGATGTAACTGAGGAAAGCAGATATTGTTTTATCAGCTGTCCCTCCAAGGAATGGATCCAAGTATTTGCGCTACTGTAACGCTTCAGTACCTTTCCTCTTTCGCCATTCCTTTGATCAACTTCTAGCAATAAGGTTTCTTTGTCAATCTCATCCTTTTTCGGTTCATTTGGCCTATACATTATTGAGGTTCCGTTCAAGCGGGTGGGCAATGTACTCTGTGTGAGAATAAAAGCTATAATATCGTTGCAAATCTACTTTTGATGCAGCCCGTTCACCGAATCCGTTCTTCCGATAAGTTTTCAAGGTCTGGGCGAGGAAGAAGAGCTGTTGAAAATGAAGTGCATGATACTCAAGTCCGTCTGTTAGGATTCCCACCCTTCCTACAATAAGCAGTTGCCTTTGACATGTTTGCAGCTTCTACTCCCCCTCCAATCTACCCGCAGTAAAATTAACCATTATCATTACATTTGCACGGAGGAAGAGCAAGGAAGGACAGACAAAGGGCTTTATCGATCGGGGTTTACTCCGGGGGCGGTGGGCATGCAAACAAAATGACAAGGAAAAGAAGGACGGAATACTTGAGAGTAGTGAACGGAAGGTATTGAACCGATTCCTCTCCTGAGGAATGCAGTTTCAAATCATGACTTGGACATTCCCCTGAGGATTTCAATGGCATGTGAACGTCTCCTATCTTCAATCTGACTTTTCAGTCAAACTCTGCTTGCTTAGAAAATATCTTCCTTGTCCTTGTAGCATTCTCCGGGCCATGCCAAAATCCTACGCGCTTTTCCCATGTCTCCTGGACGCTTGCGAAGAAGCGGTCATCCTTTAGCTTACAGCATCTTACGTCGTCTCTAATAATTTGCTCGACTTAACCCACCGTCGCATTTTCTTTGTCAGGTAATGATAGAGATATAAAAGAGACTGAGAGTCTTTTTGAAGGACTGAAAACATCTTTTTGATCTCGTTCCGCGAACCTTTGAAAAATTCATGCAGTTCAAATGATGTTCTCTCATGGGGCAAGTGCCTTACACTTATTGCTGCCCTACGGAGCTTTTCCACCCAATTTTATAACGGGATAGAAAAAATCAGTTAATATGACGGAAAAGCGTGTCACATGATTTTCGACATATCATTGACATGGTTTGCCAAAGGGAGTGCGTCTACATATCTGCTGGTGTGTGCATACCAGGTTTTTGCCAAGAAGAAGGCAAAATGTGATCGTATTTTAAACTATTAGATGACAAAGACTTTTTCGTGGAGCTGTGTACTGAGCCTATGAGGTCCGCTATAGCATTCTAGTTTGAGAGAAACAAGTAGCTACAGGAGTGAGTGTTGCTTCTTGGAAATCAGTAGCTGTGCTTTCCGGTGCAGAAGCCTCCAATGACTGAGAGCTGAAAGGAGAGGAGATATGGAAAGAGGCAGAAGCTACACTGCTGTATTCCTCCTGCTATTCCTTTCTCCCCGGGTTCAAGTGGTTAAGTTGTGAATTTGGTGGAAGTAAAAGCTCAGTTCTCTATGGAACACAGGGCTGCTCACATGTTTTTTACACTCCGGAGTGCTCCTCTGGCCCATCTGTTCTATTTTATAGGGAACGATGAAAAGTCAGTGCTGTTCTTCTGTCCTATCGTAGTACTTTTATTCTCTCGTTAGCTCCTTCCTTCGTCTTACAGCAGTAGCAAACCCGAATTGTGGGTTCCTTCAGGCACATTCACTTCTTCTCTACACTCGGTTTGTTTCACGTCCAAACTTACGGACCAAAATAAATTGCATACACATACACAAAAGCTCCCACCAAGTGTGTATCTTCGTGCTGAACTAACAGGCTACAGCCTATTTTTTATCTCGTACGCAAATTTATTGCATTTCTCCGCTATCTGTGTACAGTTCGTGTGTGTGTGCAATTTTCTAATTACATTTCCCCGTCATTATTATTGAAAGCCTTTGCAACAAGAAACAAACGATGGAAACTTTCAGTACCAATATCAATCTCGAGCAGCCCAGAATTTCGCAGACCACGTTTATTTGTGTGTAACAAGTGCGTACTACGACGACATGTCAGGGCAGAGTGCGTGATTGAGCAGTTTGTTGTTACTGTTAAAAGTTTCTCGTCGTGATCTTCTGATTCTATTTCAGAAAAAGTGATAGCAGCAACGGTGGTGCTTAAAACTATTCGCGCAAATACACAGCTATAATATTGTTCACGGCTCCGCTGAATACTTTGGGTGGTTTAGTGTGTAATAACATTCCTAGAGTAGCTTCCTATGGAAATTAATGGTAACAGGTGAAGGTGTGTGTATCTATGTGAGTTTCTATGTGATCGTAATTTTCTGAACCGAGAAAGTAAAAGGGCGGGTAGTTGGAGAGGAGAATAAAATTTGGATGGTGATACTAATGAAAGGAAAAGCAAGTTGAAGAGAGGAGTAGCTATTTCTTCGTGAATATTTTAAGCCTATAAAAAGTTTGCTACAAGAAAAAATACTTTGTGCAGCCCATTCTTCTACTACGTAGTTCACAATAGCCTCCGAGCGAGTGAGTGGATGTGAGTGGAGTTACTCTGCCGGGATCATAGCGAGTATTTATGTGCTACTGTGACCACCCTCATCATACTTGCTCTTAATTAGAGTCTTGGAAGCTGGTACGGATCTCCTAGTTCCGACTGGATTCGGATGTACTAAATTGTGCCACTGTCTAATTCTAATAATGTATTCCTCCTTCATTGTTTCCCCTATTGATTTTCGTTGTTGCTTCTATCATTATTATCCATACGCATTCAGTTCGTTGAAGTGATAAGTTGTTACCAGCATTAATTGATGCTCATTGATAACCATGATATTCAACTCGTGGGCCCCTCATTCCCCTATAAACTGGTTTCTAGCCTGAAACGCTAGTTAATACGTACGTTAATAAGCAAGCTGTTCCATTTTTTCGCGTCGCTAGGGAAGACTAGAATGAATATGCGAGCCACATACGAATGGCATATAACTTTAAGTTTACGTCGCGCCAATCGTTACTTGTCATTAGTGTAACTTTTCCAGGCAGATATTAACTATTAGCGGCCCTTACAGGTCTCTTATGGCTATGGCTCCATGCGTTTTCCCATGAATTCGGCTATTCTGCTACATTGCATCCAGACACCAGCCGTACTTTAACAACGATACTTTGGATTTTTCCCTTGTAAAGTTGTGGTGCCTGCAAGATATTGCCCTACGACTGAGCCCTTTACAACTTTGAACCCGATGTAACGAAAAGCCATGTCCTTAAGACAGCTTCTATCATAGATTTTTACGAGTCCAGAATTCAAAGCTTACGTGGATTTTTCGGCGGCGCAAATTCGCTTCGTAAACGTGAAAACGTCAAAAGAAATTTTGAAGTTTGCTCAGATCCGTTTCTCTAGGAAATTTCCTTTCCATGTCTTTATCTCTGTGCCCAATGATGGTCGTGGAAAGTTACTTCCGTTTGCCGAAAGGAGAAACTTGGAGTCGGCCTAAGCCTTTCGGAGAAATGAATTCAATATTATTGCCTTGTTCGAAAATTGATGAAGATTGCATCTAACACATGCCTCATGCACTTTTCCGTTGGAACTTCCAACGATGTTCTGGATTGATTTTTGAAAGCCCTTTCTCCGCACAAGTTCTTCTAGTTTGTAGGGCTGAATTTCCTGTTTTTTGCCCGAAACAGCCTGTTAAGACTTGTGAAGTCGTAGTATTCAGTAGCGCTTATGACGCTGATAGTAAGCTATGATGCCAACATGAAAAGAAAGCTGAGGAAAACTGTAGTGGCAAACGAGTTTGAAGAAATAAATTCAGTGACAGGCTAGCATTTGGGCAGGTTCTGATCATCGAAATACAAGTTGTAACATAGTTGTCAGTTTGTCTGTTGACATGATGTAAATGCTCTTGTAGTGGCCCCGGCACTTGTTTTTTCAAACGAGCTCGGGCCCCGGCCACTATTGGACACCCGGTGCTTAATATTAGAGACCCGGCCCGTAATTTTTCAAACTAATTTCGAGGTCATCCCTTAAACCCACACCACGGTAGCCTCTCCATATTTATTTAAGTAAAATACTTAAGCGACGTGTGTACCATTGCATTAATGCCAATTTGGACGATTTTTATTGAATTTACTGTCAGTGGTGGTCACCAATAGTTAAGGCGGGTTAGAAATGTATGCAATTTAGTATTAATCGGCCCCTGTAACGCTCTCCGCAATAGTGGCCCTGGCTACTATTGGGTACCCGGCCCTTATTATTTCAACCCTGATTTCCTCCCGGCCCTTGTTAGAGAGCGGCCGGTAATGGAGACCCGGCCACTAAAAGAGCATTTACGGTATATAATCAACGAGGAGGTCACTGGTGGTGGATTTATCGAAATAAGTAGCTTCGAAGACGGGAATTCAACCTTGGTTCGTCGATAACTACTGAATAGCCCAAACGCAATGTTAATTAATATCACGTGTTGGAAAAGTCAAACGTTTGAGGATGTAAATGTATCAGCATAATTTATGTAGAATTGATGCTTTCCCCGTTCATCTTGAAACAGTTCTGAAGGATTGCTACCAAGCCTGATATTCACAGCGTATATGAGGGTATATATTTCTACTGTATTCAGGTGGAATGGTGAGACAGGGAAAGTTTATGGTCCGTAACTTAAGTAGTAAACGGCGCCAAATTTTAAATAAGCACTTGGTATGTTTTACGAGGTACTCGAGATGTGAAGTGGGGGCGGCGCCATGTATGCCTTTTTCTCGACTGGCAGGAGAAGTGCAGAAGTCATAAATACACTATGAAGTCCATAACCAGGGCAGAGAATGCATCATTTTTATGAAGTCACTGTAGAAAAGCTGTTTGCCAAACTAGTTTATGCATCTTTTGCTTTTGTTTCTTTTGGTTTTGTAGAAAGCCGCGCTATCAAAACAGCTCAAATGAAATCATGAAATTCTGCAGTGACGTAACTTATTACTGCAAAGGCTGGTACACTGTCAGATACGCCGTTATAACTTTTTGCAACGAGAAGGACTTACGAGCAACTCATTATAAGGAGACTGGTCACCAGTAATGCAAACGGGTGGTCGATTCGATTTCTTTAAAATAGGATCGACGTTGTAGCCTTTAAAAAACTAGAAAACTTTACTGGCGGTCCGAAAAAAACTTTACCTGCCTGCGCTTTTCAGAGATAAAGTGGCTGAAAGTCCAAAAATTTCACGTTGTGCCAAATGGGAGTGGAGTGTATTAATGCGAGTTGTTGAGTAATTTTTGGAAGCTCGAGTAACTTTCTCAAGCGTGTCTCCCGTCTAGCGCAATACTCGACACAAGCAGGGTTCTGGGAAAATTATGGTTTAAATATTAACAAAGTTAAAATACTACCACCGTCCTGGAATATATGAAGAGCACCATATTAATGTCACGATAGAGGGAGACGACTTACCCCATTTGAGCAAGCGTGAGTGAAGCTAGTGAAAATCATTTCGTTCCGAAATTAGGCTATGCAATAATCATAATCATGCCATGCGGGTGTTCGTGGCA
>JAQFYD010000662.1:0-16365 GCA_034694225.1 Bourletiella hortensis | reverse complement strand
AAAAAAGGCATTGTGACTACGTCAAGAAGCTCTCACACTTTTCACATAATAGCATTCATCTGGGGAATAAGGGCTGAATAGGAAATAAGTAAGCTTAAGCCCACTTGGCCTTCAATGGGATCTCTGTTCGTCTGTATTAATGAGTTTGGTGGTAGTGCGGGAAAGTTTTTGAGGAAATGATCCACATGAGTTACACACAATGTTGTTCCCCCTGCTTTCTTTATTATCAATCAATCTTGAGGAGAATTGATCAATTTTTTTCATGCAAGTCCGTCCAGAGTGCCTTGCGTGAATCTGCGTGTAAAAACATGGATTATTAAGCTGTAGCATCGCATTGCTCAAGTAATTCCTGGGGACAGCTAGAAAATTTGTGAGGTGCTAAACAAACTTTGTGGGCCAATCAGTCATAAATCCGGTTTGGCAAGTAACAATATGAGTGCGAATTTACTTAGCCTACAATATAAGAAGAGCACACTTTGTAAATGCTTATTTGCATATCTTTCATCGTTCTTGTAGACCTTGTAAATTCTATTGAGCCTATTAGACTCCTCTCTGTGCGTGTTCAGCTGTGAACTTTTTATTGTTCACAAACAAAAGAGCAATGAAAGGGACCGTCACGATGGTGGTGGGCTGTTGTGGGAAATAATAATAATAATAATAAATATTATCATTATTGGTCTAAGGGAACAATATAATTCATCTATAGCTGGATATTCCAAGTTGATGGACATGTCGTCGATGCAATTTCATTTTATAATAATAATAATAATTGCTTAAAACTGGATTCCAGGCAAGGTCATGGTAAATGGAACGAGTGCGGGGATTAAGGCCAATCAACCTTGACGTAAAAAATATATAGTAGATGATGATGCTCGAACCTTGAACCCTGGAAGAGGAGAGTTTGATGGGATTTTTTGTTCGTCCTGTAGCTATAATACCCCAGATGGAAAATTGACTGAATGCGTGGCACGAGTTCCATAAACTTTTGCAAAAGCTCGTCGTTCATAAATGTTTTGTAGGAATTTGAGATAATCAATGTGGCCGGTACGTTTGTTGGAGGAGACGATATCAGAGAGTGAAGCGGTAGTATTAGCCGTTGCTCTTGAAATGTTGACATTAGAACAAGATGGAATAGCTACATTATTGGTGCATTAGGAGGAGGAGGGGGAGCGGGAGCAGTAACATTTTTTTCTGCTGATATAAAACTTCAATTGTGCGGATCTTATCGAATCCTTTTCCCATGGATCCTGTTCATTGGAATGTGCGATTATGGGGAATCTACAGAATCTAACAGGAGTTTTATTTTCTTTGTTTCTTTACAGATTTCTACTGGTTTGTTTGCAACTGATAATCATCTCGCTTATGGTAAGTTCCCTGGACTGTTTATATTGATTGTCTAGTATCATCGTCATGGCATACCGGATGAATAAACCCGCTCGGTCCGCCTGCATTATTGTTTTTACTTTGGGAAAAAAATGTTTATCAATACAGAAGACCATATGTAGCTACGCAGAGGCAGCTATGGTGAAGATGACGAGCGAAATACCTTCAAAATTAAGTGATGATTGAACAAATATTACAGTCCCACCCTTTCAAGTGCATTACAATGCTTAAGGTTAATTGCTATTTGCACATACAAAGACGCAGTTTCTTGCTGTATGAAAATAAGTGCGAAAAGTGAGAACGCGTGGATGGATCACTTTCGCTGTTAATTTTGCATACGACGTACACCTCGCTGTCATACCGTTACTACTAAAAGCCAATTATTAAAAAATATTCTATAGCCCTCGTCTTTGTGCCTGCCGTTTGCATAGTTTGCACCATGCACACTGTTGTGAGTAAAAAGTAGCACGATCTTTCTGTTAGGCGGCCGAACGGAGTTACACACTGAAGGAGCAGTACCATTAGTAGCTATAGTGCAAAACGTTAGTTATAATAACTTGCCATATAAATATGATGATGGAACTTTGTGAGAAGACAAGTGAAATAGCAGCCGGTTCAATAACAATAATAATTTGCAATGATAAGTTATTTGCAGTAGCCATTTTGGATTGGTTTGAATACATAATGCATTGCATTAAACAAGGTGTGGTAAAAATAATTTCAAACAGATTTATGCTCCCGTATAAAGTTCAAGTATCCTTTTGACTTAGAGGACAAGATGGGATCCAACAGTTATTAGGCCTTTACTGCTGCCGCATAAACCATCATTATCATCATCATAATGACGAGGATAAGAAGTAGTGGTGTTGTGTACAAACGAGAACTTTATGATCATTTAAAAAGCATACCCACTTTATATGACAGGCCACGATAAAATAATACAGACTAAACGACTTAAACAAACTCACCAGCTCTGGCAGCACATGCTCAGAAGGAATGTTGTACTTAATACAAAATTCAATGCAAGACCGACAAGTTAGGCCAATTGGGGTCGGGGAATACCGTATGCTAATAAATATCAAGTGTGAAGTGCGAGCTTGGTAGCAGTAGCAGTACTGTAAGTAGTGCTGCTGTAAGCAGTTTAGAATCTGCTAATTATTTTCCTCCTAAACTTTTTCAAATCGCCACAACAGGTGGGCAGAAAAGAGTAAACAATGTACATTTTACAGATCCAAGACAATCAAATAAGCTAAATAATTGCCTACCAGCAGCGCATACTTGAACTACTAGAACAAACTGGAATACGCTAGAATATTTTATAGTCTTGCTGCCCTTGATATGGTATGAGTTCTAGAGGGGAAAAATTGAACTGATTTAATTTTACAGTCGTTCAAAATCGTGGAAGGGAGAGAAGTCGGGAGTCGGGCGATTGCTGGACGCGTGAACCGACTATTAGACGCCATTGAACCCGGACCATCCACCTCTCGAGCCTCTTACCTCTACAGTCGGTGCTCGCGCAAAAATGTCCTCGTTCAAGATAGAGTATCCGCCACTGCCAATAGAACAGACTTTAAAGGTAAGTTTCTTCCACTTAACGTTCACTATTCTCCGTTTATGTAAAACTTGGCCGCAAATCATATGGATTCAGCTGCAAAATGAAAGAAACTCCTCTGCACAGTTTCATGTCTAAAACGACACCAAACAGTTGCACAGTTTCCATGGAAAGATAAAATTCCAGCTAGGCACTCTGATGATTTCTACTTGGTCTCCAGATAATCATGATATTTTTATTCCCTTTCTGGGCTCAAAAGAGGTAAAGCCATTTACTTAAAAAAGAGTTTTGTTATCGCCATCGCTTGTACTTTGTGTCCCTTATCCAAACTAAATCTTTGATGACTCTTACTCTGTGGACAGTGAAGGACCATTTCCCCAGAATGGGATTTCTTCCATGCCAGCACTAGCAGCAGCAGCAGCTGGGCAAAGACAATATATTACATTCCTTTGAATTCCTTCTCAGGAAAGGAGAATTACTATGGGGGATACTTCCAAAGATTTAATTCACATGAAAGAATAAGGAGTTGTGTGTGGTGAAGGTATCAACAAGTTTTACCTCCTTTAGAATGTAATTTTGTCCACACTAGTAACATCATTCTCTATTGCAATCTTGTAGCATATAGAAAGACTCCTTTTAGAAGAAAGAAAGGACAACAGTCCTGTGTGCTGCAGGGAGAGAAAGAATCCAATTCATTTTGATGGGCATTTAAAGGTAAAAAGATGTCAAAATTGTGTGCCCAAGTGTTAATCTTCCTTAACTTGAAAGAAATGTCTGAACATTTCCCCTGATACGTATCATTATTATCATTACTGTCTACCATGATGTCTTCACATTCTTCCTTTTTTTCCCCTTCTGCCCGTGTCACCAGGTCTGACCAGGAGGCAGAGCATGTTGTTATTGCTCATAATACCTCCCTACCTGGCTATTTTGTCTGACAGCGGAGGACGTAGAAACGACGACTTTATCTTTTAAAACCAACTAATCATGATAAGAGGGCTCATGGAACAGAGATCATGATAGTTAAATCTACCCTTCCGCGTTCTTCGTTCTTTCTCTTGACGACTCGACCTCAACTGCATGCACGGCCATATGGTTACACAGGGGATAAACACCATTACGGCGTAGAGCTCTTCACCTTTGGCCACATAAGGGAAAGTAGAATCCATTGCATCCAATATTTTTATGGATACAGATTAGCTGCTGTGACAGTACTGTTCTCAGGAATGTCAGATTCTATCAAAACTTGTCTGTGATTTGCACACTCAAGAGTTTACATTAAGTTCCTGATTGATTGAGTATTTTGTTGTAGCTAAATGCGGAAGTATTTATCAACGTTACTGTAAGATTAGCTACGCCAGGGCTAGACAAAGTTTCTAGTGGGGATGTAGCTACAGAAACGGTGCATCACATTGCATTGCTCTCACACCCCACGCTCGGCAAAATAAACTTGTTGATTGTTGTTTTGCAAAACTGTATTTTTGCAAACACTATCATTCAGGAGAGATAGCTAAATACTGTCTTTAGCAATAGTCATTTCGTTACGGCTGGCGTTTCATTGAGGGATTTTTGTGCAAAGCGTAGCTGCCATGTGGCGTAGGTGTGATTTCAGATTTAATTCATGAATGAGCAAGGATCATAATGGAATTTATAGTTGCAATGTAGTCCATCCACATTAGGATTACAGGTAGACGATTAGGCCTGATAAATAAAGGAGATTCGGGTAATATTATTAATGATTAGTGTAACTGCGTTTCAAGTCTGTGCCAGCTGGCACACAATTCAGAAGTGTTGATTTCACCGAAATGAATTCATTTTTTCCTTACATGTACCTATACAGTAGTCGTCATTGGACGTAGCAGAATACGTCAATATACATTCTGGATGGGGTTATAAAATTCCGCTAAGGCAGAGTCATCACAAGATGCATAGTTTTACAAGTACTAATGTTTATAATTGGGGTTTTATAATTAGATTATTATACAATGATGATATGGACATTGAAAATGTACTGACGACAATGGCATCACCTGAGCCGTTGAGGCAGAAAGTTGTTGTATCTCAGCACCCAGCCGGCCAGAAGTTACGAGTATTTTGACCTCTAGGACAACTGAAGGCTTAATCAAAAATAACTTTGCTATGAATCAGAGTACAATAAAGCGCAGTTTCTATTATGCTATTTTCAAGATACTCGTGTCAACTGACAGTGCTAAAATTATGACTAACCAACGTGTCGTTTTTAGCCTGTCAACACAGTGAGACACGACAATTTTTATAGAGGAATCGATTCCATGAAAGCAATTACAAGGAATTGCACTGATTTTACAAGTTCCTAGTTACAGTTCCCTATCTCCTTGCTCGTCAATCGAGATGCTATTGTCGGGAAAACGAGTGGGAAATACCCTAAACTTCCACTTAAGATCGTATGACTTTAAAGATGACAATAGATTGCTCTTGGGCTAAAATAGTTTTGCGCATCTGAGTGAACTCTTATGGGAAAACACTCTGTTTTTACATTCTTTTGTTCCCCGATACAGTTTTTCGATATCCCGAGTAATAATAGACTTGTGACTAGTTTAGTAGACACGTTTTCATAGCAACACTTGACAGTTATCACGGTTTAACAAGGCTGCCTTGTGTCCCTGTAATATAATTAACTCCAGAGTAGGAGCTACTACTCCTCTTTTGCTTTTTGTGCATAATACTTCAAGTCATCAGGAGAGATTTCCTACTACTTTTGCCTGCCTGCCTACGTCAAAGAATTATGCAAGCTGCTGATTTTTCTCAATCCTTAATCCAACTTTACACGTGGATTCAGGTGATAGAGGTAACTATGCAGACCGAGCATTACTATGCACAACACGAAAACTTGCCATATGACGAGTTTTTATAGCTTACTTGCAACAGGATGGCATACGGTTGTGGACACGATTAGCTATGTAGCTATGTGCAGGTTCGTGATAAGAAATACATGGGAGATAAGATGAGTGATGTTGTTTTTTACGTGTTTTACTGATTGGGAAATCAAACTGGGCTTGAAAGCAAAAACGGCATTGTAATACACTAATAGAAGAATCTTCTTCAATACCGTCAGGATAGAAATCGTTCACCTCGTCCGGGAAGGCACTTAAATGCTCCAATTACACAGAATGGTTTCATGTATTAAATTTGCTCTCATCAATGTCACACAGATCTTCACATGAGAGAGCACTTTGACTCCGTGAGAGATGATGATAATTCTGTGCGGACTTTGTCTTACTTACTATTAATCAGGTCTGTAGGTTCACTGCATGGACATGCTGCTATTCCACATCCAGCTGCTTGCGTGCATGCACCAATGCAGTTTGATGTTAAAATATTCCATTATGTTATGACATGATCGGAAAAAAACTAACATTGTTATAAAAGGTAACCACCATGAAGAGTTGACTCTAAATTGAACAATCGTGCGTAATTGTACTGCGGACAGAGTGTACATATCCCGGTCGACAGTCTGTATGTATGTACTACCCACTGATGATTAAACCTGTTTTACCTTGGCCGACCCTGCCTGCCTGCGTTGTGGTGACTGGTGAGCATTATGGCAATTGATTTTTGACCATATTTGTAACCCGACCAAATAGTCATATGTGAGACCGCCATAGGAGTAATTTAATAGTTTCAACAGTCAACGTTACCACCACCACCACCATGGTCTCTGACGATGATGATGATGATGACGGTCTTTCTAAGCCAGAATCAAGCTCATTTTCGACACATGTTGTTGCTCTTGTTGACAGAATCAATTCAACTTGATTTTCTCTGTGTAACTTTCGCCTGTTGATGACTCTTGATGTTTGAGCATTGCCCTGACTATGTTATGTGTACAATGTTGTTATGCCCATAAATGCCGCACATTGTTTTTTTATTTTATTTTATAAATTGAGGTGAAACCTGAAGCATAATGGGATTTCCTGTGACAAAATGAACATGCTTGAATTTAAATGTCATCCTTAAGGAAAGGGCTGTACAATAAAGTACATGTTGTCTCCCTTGTAATTGTATGCGTACATGCAAGTATACTGTGTGGGACATGGACGCGGAGAAAGCCTTTCACGGCCCCTCGTCTCTCTTCACCATTGATAAGCATAATAGTATACATAACCGAACATAGTTTGTGAGCATAAACACACTTCTCTGTCACCTTGGTTCCCATGTATAGAAATCCAATCACCCGATCTTCCTTCACTTGAAGTTATCATCATCACCAACTTAAGAAAAAGGCTAAAGTTATGCAGTTCAATTATTACATGCCGTTGCATACTTTTTTAAACGTTCATGGGTAACTCTAATTGAGTCTCGATGGACGACCATGTAATAAAAGGACAATGTGTATAGGCTGAATAATTAGCTCTTCTTTTGATGGAGAAACGATAGAAATAATAATAGCTTTACACTTATCTGGCATGTGGAATCTTATGGTTAAATGTCAATGAAAGTCGTTGGCATTTTTGTTGGAATCTAAAAATCTCTTTTTTTATGGCCGCGCTCTTATAACAAGGGAAAACGTGTTTGGCATGCACTTGTGGTTTCAATACGATGCAAAAAAAAAGCAATGAAAACAATTACGCATGGCATTAAATATGTGATAAAGGGGGAGGAAGGAATGACCGTATTTTCTAAACAGGTGCATCCCCAACAATAATATCAACACAACAGGCAGGCAGGCGTATGCTAGACAATAATGATAAAAAGTCATTGGGAACTTTTCTGCATGCTTAAACCCTAGGGAAATGACTAGTCGCGTGGTTCAGTTTACAATATGGATGAGATCATCTTCCACTCAGTCAGTCAGTCAGTCCGTCTACCTTTTGTGTAACTTTAGAAGTATTATATGCTACACAACATCGGTCAACCACTCTAGTTTACTATAGCTATAGCAGCTTTGCTTGAATGTGAGTCAGTTTTACTACAATATTCTGAGATGATAAGACGGACGGGATTCAGATATGCTAATGGTGTCATTATTAGTATTATTATTACTATGAATGAAAAAAAACAGGAACACTTCAACCACGTGGACAAGGAGCAAGGTGACTGACTGGGAGACTATGTAAATAAACTAGACACATACATTATTATAATTAATATTTATGCACACTGTTGCCCAGCTAAAAGTCAGCTCAGTCAGTGGAGTCAGTTTGTGTGGAGTTTAAGCTAATTCCATGTATATTTTGCCATGTGTCAAGAAGGGAAAATAAATCTTGACAGCATAACTATAATACACGCACGCAATACTACTGGGTTGGTCCGTTTGGAACAATAATAATTATTATGGATACAAAATATTGTGGTATCTTAGCCGGGCTAATACTAATTATATGGGACCAACTGTCATGATGAGAACACTTTAACTGATAGACGATTCATGGTAGTGATCATCATAATTGCACTTTTAACAGAAATGACATCATCCCTTGTCTCCGTTTTGTTACAATTATTCCCTCATACTACCCTCATATGTACTTACATGCCTCAAGCTAATACTCAATAACATAATAATTATATTACACTGGGTGGATCCAACTGTCACTACTACACTACTACTGCTATACTTGTCAAGTTGTCCGAGTGGATTTTGCCGCATATAAGTTTTATATCTATTGGACTGCATCCTTATTATTATTATTATTATTTACGTCTAGAGGACAATGACACCAAATCCATTAGCCCCATCACAATGCAATACAGCCATTTTTTCAGGCAGGATGCATTAGGACTCTACAGCACTGGATTATTATAATAATAATTCAAATTTATTACTCGCACATTCCTAATGCTAAATGCTTGACTAAGATAAGAGAAGTTATGGCTTGTAATAATTCTAAGTGAAAAAGCCAATCGTTCGGAATGGAAAAAAATTGCTAAAAGGCGAGCTACTTACTATCGTGGAATTTCCGGAAAAGTCCTCGTCTAAAGGTTCTACATGAGAAAACTCTTAAAGAGTTGCTAATTGGAAGTTGGGTCTGAAAAACTGAGAAAAAATATTCTTTTTAAATTCAGGTTGAATCTGCTTATGGCATACTACTTGAAGTTGTTGTTGTTGTTGTTGTTCCTTATTTGAAAATTGTTCTGATGGATCATGCGAAATGCTTAATAAATGCGGACGAATTAGGGACTACGAACAGTAATAATGCCTTGCTTGCTATCTTTGCTCGAAACAGGTCCTTTCACTAGGTACATTATATTCCTAATCCAAACAGTTTTTTCAAAGAGTTGTGGCCTCTATTAAAACATCCAGAAGGAAGGCCGTACAAAGGTAGCTGTGTAGTAAATGTCTTTGGATATTTATAAAAAAATGTTACGGTGCCATGTATGGGGAGAAATACTGCCAATTTTTAGACATGATTGAGCACAAAAAAGGCTTGTATGACCCCTTAATTTACCCTTCGAATCCAGCCCCTTCTCTGTAATACAATGATCAGCAACCACCACCGTCATCATCACCATCCCAGCAAGACTTAATAGCTTCATTAGCTTGATGCCGACCGTGACATAATAATGAGTAAATTAACAGAGAGAGTATGTTGATTGAGGCTTATTAATTAGTAGCACATGTGTATATGGTAGCAATGTTAAATGTTTTTTCAAATGGATACTTTTCTTCTGTTCTAAAAGACAAAAGGTAGCTTCTGATCCAGTTGTATTACAACTTTTACAAACTTGTTTTCCTCGCAACCTGTAAATTATTCTGTTGATGGAACGTCTTCTACGTGTTGTAATATAGGTGTGAGCGTGTCTGTGGATGTGTGTGGAACGGACGCGGATGGATCATGAAGATTTTAAAGATGAACTGGCGGTCTTGCTCTTCATGTATGAGCCATAAGAGTTTAAAGTACATAATTATCCCCTTCATTGGACACGTTGGAAGTGCCGCACCCGACAGTTATTGGTTTTTCAGCGACACCATCAAAAGTTTAGAAACCACGGGTAGACTTTCACACAGTTATGGACAGTTGTTGTTCCGCTCCAACGACCTACCATAAAGGTGATGTTAGCCTCCTGTGACGTCCACACTTATTCATGGCAGCGTATATACTTACAACTCCCAAAAAGTTGACTTCCCGAGGCCTAACTTTTCTTCTTTCTATGACATTTAAACATGCATCACTTATCTTAAAAGCAAATGTGTGCCCCTATGTATATATGTGCAACTTCAAATATTTCTTGATCCTTAAGCCATTCATTATTATAGGCAGAAAAAAGGGCGGACGTCTGATGTCACTTGGTCTTCTTCTTCTTCTTCTTCTTCTCCCATGGCCATATGTAATTTCCCCAATAATTCGTGGCCCATCACTTTAGTATTGTAATATATCGTGTACACGGACTATCCTTACATTATTGTCTAAATTCCACAGTGCTAACAGACTGACTGAGTAATGCCATTAAAGAACTTTAGTGAATCATTCCAAAAGATGAAAAAAATTGTTGTGATGACTTGTTATTGCATGACTAGCACTACGGATGCTGTTCATATCAGGAGGATAACAAACATTGGAGTACCCCTTTTGCTCCTGCTCATCTCATCCTCCACCGAGGATTATTTTTTCTCTTACTATTATACGGAAAAATGTAACACTGTATAATGTGAAGAAGAAGAGGAGGATATCATTGATCTTAGAATGTTGAACAGAGTGACTCATTAATTTCAAATGCCAGCAGCCCACACCACATGTGAAGAAGAAAGTCTAAAAAGTTGTTATAATAACTCCTGGGTAGAGACTATAGTAGTAACACGGCTGGAGAAGTTAGAAATGTAGCGTCTCTAATGGTAGGAAAATTAGAGACACCAAAGGTGAGCAATCATAACTCACTAAAATCATTCGGTGCGCAGCGTGCGTCAGGGGTAAATGTGATGACAGGAGAAATTTTCTCCCTTCCAAATGAAACTACTAAATCCTTTATTTTCATAAAATTCTTGAAAGAATTGAGGGAGAGAAAAAGACAGAATCAATTGTGAAACCTATTCTTCCCATCCGCCCGACACGAGGTGCCATAGCTAGCTTAGCTCTATATATGTAGCTATGAAAGCGTGTGTTCATGAGTTGAATAATAAACTCATTCGTGCTTGTACCTTTTTTGTTTCTTTTACAAATGTAATAACGCAAGTTTGTTGTTGTTGTTGTTGATGTTCTTCATCATCATCATGCTTCCAAGAGCAAGAGGCCCGAGCCAGGTAAACATTTTTCTTGTTTCCTTAATGTTTCTCCGACGCAATAATTACGCACTCATGCACCCACCCAACCCTCTCATTTTTGGTACTCATCATGCTACAAGAAAACTCATAATATTACATGACAATGCCCATGTAACCACGAGAGTTACTAGTGAGTATTAGGTGGTGATGTGTTCTTCTTCTTCTTGCCTTTCTCTTTTTGTTTCAGCAGCTGAATCCATATTGATTTTGCGTAGAAATTTAGACCGTAATGACTTATGATCCTTTTATGAGCAAATGTGTACTACGGATTTTGCAACTTGAGTGAGTTTAATGACAAATTTTAATATTTTCCTTGTAGGCATATTAGAATTTCAAACTGTGATGGTGATGGCGGGTGGAGTGAAAACACGGATACATGGTTTGTATGCCGATAGATACATCTGCTTCAATCATAAGGGAAGACTGGTAACAAAACCAAAAGTAAGTTTTACTTTTATCATCCTCTACTTTTTTTTACTTCTTTTTATGTAGTATAATACTACCTTGTTGGGTAACAATAGAACCCAGGAAGAAGAAGAATATATGACTCGTGCTGTGGTAAGAGAGGTATGATCATGATGGTAGTAGTAATAGTGGCGGTGTTGAAAGCAGGCACATAGTGCTCTCAGATTTGAAACCACGATGAATTGGAGAGTGATGATGACGGTTTATCGCTCCGCAACAATATTTTCCTGTCGACTGAGTAAATTATTGAAGCGTAAAAACCATTCATAGGCATTAGTAATTGATAGCCTGTCAGGGAAATGTTGATGTATTGAATAAGAGGAAGAATCTGTACCCAAGAATTAGTTGGACCAGATGAAAATTTACCAAACATTATGTTCAAATCACCACTATCACCACACCACCACCACCACCAGCGGGATCGGGAACCCGAGAAATCAATGTGGATTACTGTAATAACAATCAGGCCGTATTTGATCAAAGGGTATCAGTGTCTATAGTAATCATCCCATATCATGCAATCGCCTTTTCTCTCTTTCATGCCTATCCTTTTCTATAAGTGGCTACACAACCGCAGGTTGTAAACATATAGCTCTCTCGTGCCATTCTCATCATAATCAGTTTCACATCCACCAGCAGCAGCAGTCCACCAAAGTTACAATACACATACGCAGTCATTGCCTAACTGGAAAATTAGGAATGGTTATTACTTTTTTAAATCTTGCTCGAGAGAATAATAATTCTTACCTGCTATCCTCCTCTCATCCGCTTCTCCATGGAGACACCATATTTGGACAAGATTACTTTTCTTTCCCTGGAAAAATTAGGGAATTACATGTACAAATTCATTTTTAACGTGCATCCACTCAAGGTTAACTCAGGCGCAGGTACGTATGCATGCACTTAGTCATCCCTCAACTAAATTTTTAGCTGCATAATCAGCCCCTGAAGCAAAGCTAGCCACAGAGTAATATTGCAAGTTTTTGACACAAGGAGATTTTTAATTTTGGATCACCCTTGTAATAATTACTATCATGGTCCTCCACACACCATATGGACGCAAAGGTAACTCACATCATCATGAGTTGCTCATGAGCTAATGACACATGAACCCGGCGCCTTTTCTGTCAGTTACTCATCATCATCATCGTCGTCAGCAAGAACGGCCTTTCACTCTCTTTCCTTATTATTCATCATCCTCGGTCGGCGCCGAGGAGCAAGACGATGAACAGATAAATGTGCTAATGGTCTGCAACGACTGCAATAATAATAATAATAGAGACGCTTTATTTGCGCGCAAAAATCTCCCTTTTTCCAAATTAGAGAATGTACACAAAAGGAAATAACAGCAAGAAGGTCTGGAAATTCTAATAAATTATGGCACCACAACCCGGACACACAATTCTGTTTACAAACGGCAATTATTTCTAGTTTTTTCCTATGCGTCACTCATGCCTAACTGAGTCCCCCCATGCTATCCCATCATTTCTTCCATACTTTAAAGACATTTCTGTGGTTAAGCGGCCATAGAGCTACCACCAGGAGAGTGTTGAGTACCGGAAGTCATGAGTATTTTACGTGGTGCTTAAATTAAAGGGAAAGGTATGACAAAGAGATTTATAGAGCTGCTGGTAGTAGCTAGCTAGCTACGTATCTCCAAGATGAGGAAGGAAGGAAGGGTTGAATGTTTAAGCAGTTTTGTGCCACCATGTGACATGAACAATTAATTGCCTCGTCCACCGTGTCGGCATCCCAGGGTCTTTCATCATCTGCTCACACTTAAGTCACCTGAATGCACACTCGAGATAGATAGATATGGATGGAAAGGGAGGAAAGTACTGCCGGTACTTTTTACCATGACTACTCCTTACCACCCTCGAAGTTATTGGAGAACAAGATGACTACTACTACTTTATTATGGAAGAGTATAATATAACATCGTCCTCCCCACGGTAGTACAGAGTAACACTGCTTGTAGTAGTAATACGAATCAAGAGGCCAGGAAGGGCTAATAACCCAGTTTGATATAAGAGTATATAATAATATATTATGAGCATATGGTAGTAGTGGTAGGCAGTTTGGTGAAATATTGCAAAGCTAATTGCACGCTCTTCCCAGGGTGCAAGGGACATAATTTATTGTTTAAAAGGTGTAACAAAATACGACTTTGAAAGAGGATCCAGTATGAGACACTCTGAGAGGTCGTTCGGTGTGTATATACATTGTCACAACAACAAGATGTAAATTAAGTGGGGAATCAGCGTCACCAATAATGAAAAGCAAATGCTAATGACGACATTGATGACGCTAATGATAAGCGTAATTTGTTGTTTGCCGAAATAATAATAAAAGACACGCGAACGCGGTGGTGGTTTCTGGGTGTGGCGGCAGGCAGGATGAGTATTATAACCTTATGTTCCTTAGCAGGATGAATACTTTTAACAATAATTTTTTACTCATATTATGATTCTTTTTTGTCTTTTGCAGAAGAGAGCAAGAGGAGCTAAGTGCGAATTCGTGGAAGAACTCACCCCTGAAGGTTACTCACAGTTCCGGTCGGCCAAGAACGGGGATTGGTTCGTCGGGTTCAACCCCAAAGGGAAGCCGTTATTAGCAACGGCCCATTCCCTCGGCAGAGCAAAGGACTGTTTTGACTTTCTCAAAGTTTACTCAAACCATCCTCACCGTCATCGTCATAATAGTAATAGTAATAATAATAATAATTTTAATATTAATAGTAATAATAACAATAATAACCGCCACCACCTCCGTCATCAGCATCATAATCACCACCAAAATAATAATAATAATTGGGAACACCAGCAGGGCAAACATAGCTTACTTTTGTCTGAACAAATAGCCCGAGGTCGGGTGTCCACATCTTTCAGAAATAATAATAATGATAATACTAATCATAATAAGAATTACAAAAATAATAAGCACCAACATAGAAGTAGTATTGACAATATTAATGGTAACCTTAATTTTAATAGTCGTCTTGATAATAATTTTAATTATTAATTCCTCTTTACCATATTTACATATATTTTTACAACAAGAAACAAACAGCAATGTTTTCCCCACATTTTTTTTACCCTTTCTCATACAATATGCATAATAATGTTATATAATCTTGTACTCTTGAGATGTGTTGAAATATTGTAGATAATGCAGTACACATATGGTTATCATTATTATTACTATGAATGCTTTTTTATATTACGGACAGCCAAAAATTAAGCCTCATGTGCCTTAAGATGCGTCCACATTAAGATACGATTTGTACTACTTGAGATTACCATTTCTTTTGCGATTTTTTAAGGAAAAAAGTAAGTAACGCGCACACACACACACACAGTTTGTTTGCCATTAAACTCAACTATCGTGTTGTAAAATCCCTCGTCTGTGTAATAGTAGTAGTAGTAGCATTTGTGCATCACCTTTTTGCCGATTCCAAGCATTTGCTATAATTATTATTATTATTATTATTACCATGCTGAAAGCATCCTCTCTGGTATGAGTTTATTAATTTTTTTACATAACTGTAGACGCGCACTTCTCCTACAACAAAATCGTTGTGAGCTTTATTATTATTATAATTATTATTATTATGATTACTGTGTACATAAGTAATTAGCTTAGATTACTATATAAAATCTCATCATTTTCACACAGATAGTTAGTCAGCATCCATACAAGTTTATGAGCCAACAGACGCAATAACTTTCGCAGCTATTTTCAAGTAAAACAGGCAGGTTGCATGATCAAACCATTATATAAAGTAAAGTACACATACACACAATCATACGTTCATTCTGGTATCATGGAAAGAATTAATGCCTAGGATTCAGAGATATGGAGGATGATGAAGACTGGAAAAAGCATGCACCCCCTAGCTATAGAAAGAAATAATCAGAAGATCAACTCAAGATAAGGAACCTTGATCGCTCTGTCCCATGCTACTTACAGAAGCACGAAGACAGAAAATATTGCGAGTCAATTTTGATGATGATGTTGATGAACAACAGCTAACTTTCATATCCCTCCAAGTAGTTCCATCCGAGCTGAGCGAACTTTAAAAAGGTACAGAACTGAAGAAGAAGTACTGGACGGAAATACTATGGGGTGCTCGGAACATGGCACTGGGGAAAAACTGATTAATTTCGTACATTTCCCAAGATGCCATAAAGTGTTTCAAGGTGTAGAGAGGGAATCAATCAGCTATATGATGATGATTATGATATGATTTTGATATTACAAAGCTTGACCAAGCTGTCTCATATGCACACGTACAGTATGTTTTCATTGTGCTCACCTCTAACATCATCATCACCACCACCACCAGGAGCACAAAAGACCGGTGGCATGACAACAGCATCCTTTCTTCTGCATACAGTAGGAGGAAGACTAACAGGGGCCATTTATAATAGCAGGGGAAAATTATAAATTACTCAAGTTCATCATGACGATAGCAATTGTGATGCTTGTCAAGGGAAGAATATTCAATTATACAGCTCACGTCCAAAGGTTGCACTTGATTGTATGCAAGATGTAAGTAATCATTCATCACGGCCTCTTCTTATACATAACTACTATTTCAACTCCACCTTTAAGAACCTTTAAATCAACTTGCTTCACATACACTTCTTTGTCGTCATAGGAAAAAAGCATGACTTGGATCCATCACAGTCGTCCTCCATGTTCTTGTACTAGTAGTGTTGTTTTTTTT